>JALDNG010000149.1:0-300000 GCA_024349245.1 Neodontobutis hainanensis | reverse complement strand
TTTCTTATGTTTGTCATTTTTTGCAGATTTCCTGTTTCTCGCTCTCCCCCCTTCCTCTTTTGAGCTCCTCTGCGGCTCCTGTTAATTTTCACTTTTGTCCCGGGACTGTGGACTGTGAGAGACTCTGAGTGTCAATGTGGAAGATACATTTTATCGTTTTTTTTTTGTGAAACTTTACTTCCGTCCTTTTCCAGTCACTGTTCCTTCAAATCCTCCGTCCTTTTCCATGTCTTCCTTCGCTTAATGTCCTTCCTTCCTTTCTTTTATCTCTGCCCATTTTCATAATCCTTATTTAACCCTCTCCTGCCTTCCCTCTCTTTGTTCTTTCTTGACTTTATTCCTAAAATGTAAAACTAATTAGCACAAATCAAGGCCCCACCGCAAAATGCGTCAAAAGCGTCAAATAAAACAAAGCTCAACCTGGTCTTTTTTCTTCTTCGGTGACAGTTGAAGAGATTCACAAATTCAACAAAACTCTACCATCTTTTATTCTTTCACTGCGTTTCAGCCGCAAATGTGAACTTTGTGCGTAAAAAAATATATTAACGCCTCTTTAAACCATTAAACCATTAAACCCACATAAACGGACAAACACCGAGCACGCACAGCTTCATAACATTAAATGTAGATAAAGTCAGGCCAAAATCTTTCATTCATCGATCAAATCTCAAAATTATTAGACTTTGTGACATTTTTATGTCTTTTATAAACAGCTTAAACACGAGAAAAGTAAAAGAATATTATTTCTGAGACGGTAATTATAGTTCGTAATTGTTGTATAAGCTCGGGTTTATGATGTGAGGTCTTAATACCCCCCCTCCCCCCTCCAGGGCCCACGCGCCCCCGCTGTGCACACGCCCCTCTCCTGCCTCCTCTTCCTCCTGCTTCTGTCAAACCTTCACAGAAACATCTGGAACATCCACTAATATTTCTACCTGAGTCACGCGCTTCTGTTGTAGCGCGTGCACAGCTCTGTGGGAAAAGATGGCGACACAAATATACTGTTTAGTATGAATTCTTTAAGTTTAGTGTTGAAAAGCTGCAGGCCACACCACAAACATTTGACACTTTACAGCTTTGAAATAAAACTATTAATGAAGAAGCCATATTTACTGCTGTTTATTCTTTTATTTCCACATTTATACCTTTCCACGCCCACCACAGGCTTATTTCTAACATATCCTATTTTTAAAATGCATTCGCGTATTTAAATCAAGCACTGTTCAAGTGTAAATTCTAAATAAATGTAAATAAACATGTTCTCTTCATCTCATGGTTTTATTATAATCTGATATATTTTCTCATTAACACCTTGTGACATGTCCTGTAAATAAAATCAAAACAGGAACAAGTAAAGCCTACTGAGTCTCAGATCCACGGCCGCAAACACAAACAGACTCTAACGTTCTGACACTGACCGGAGTCAAGAAGACTTTCAGTGAGTGGAATATAATAATAATTCTGGATTTATACAAGACTGCTTCACTGAATCCATTCTTCATTCACTCCACAGTCACTCACTGGAGGTGGAGACTCACATTCATTCAGCAGAGCCACAGACATGTGACAAGGACCCCCTGACCCCTGACCCCGGTCGGCAGGGGTCAGGGGTCACTGAAGGTGAGTGGTCCCTGTAGTGACCCGATCGAACCCAGGAAACGCACAAGTAATACATCAACAGATTCCCTCAGTTATGAAGCTTTTTAAGTCCTATTGAGCTAAAAAACTAAATAAAAGTCTCCTTCTCGGTTCTGATCGGCTCAAAGATGTCTGTAATTATATATCTATTTTTTTATATAGAATACTTTATATTTTCTGTGTCGTTTCTTCCACTGTTTTTTGAGTAGAGTCTTCTTTTCTGCCGCGTCAGTCCCGAACAGACCAGCTACTGTTACTGATGAAGAGGAGTCTGGTTCTGCGTCAGAACTGGACCAGCTACTGTTACTGATGAAGAAGAGTCTGGTTCTGCGTCAGAACTGGACCAGCTACTGTTACTGATGAAGAGGAGTCTGGTTCTGCGTCAGAACTGGACCAGCTACTGTTACTGATGAAGAGGAGTCTTCTTCTTCAGAACTGGACCAGCTACTGTTACTGATGAAGAGGAGTCTTCTTCTTCAGAACTGGACCAGCTACTGTTACTGATGAAGAAGAGTCTGGTTCTGCGTCAGAACTGGACCAGCTACTGTTACTGATGAAGAAGAGTCTGGTTCTGCGTCAGAACTGGACCAGCTACTGTTACTGATGAAGAGGAGTCTGGTTCTGCGTCAGAACTGGACCAGCTACTGTTACTGATGAAGAGGAGTCTTCTTCTTCAGAACTGGACTAGCTACTGTTACCGATGAAGAGGAGTCTGGTTCTGCGTCAGAACTGGACCAGCTACTGTTACTGATGAAGAGGAGTCTGGTTCTGCGTCAGAACTGGACCAGCTACTGTTACTGATGAAGAGGAGTCTTCTTCTTCAGAACTGGACCAGCTACTGTTACTGATGAAGAGGAGTCTGGTTCTGCGTCAGAACTGGACCAGCTACTGTTACTGATGAAGAGGAGTCTTCTTCTTCAGAACTGGACCAGCTACTGTTACTGATGAAGAGGAGTCTGGTTCTGCGTCAGAACTGGACCAGCTACTGTTACTGATGAAGAGGAGTCTGGTTCTGCGTCAGAACTGGACCAGCTACTGTTACTGATGAAGAGGAGTCTTCTTCTTCAGAACTGGACCAGCTACTGTTACTGATGAAGAGGAGTCTGGTTCTGCGTCAGAACTGGACCAGCTACTGTTACTGATGAAGAGGAGTCTGGTTCTGCGTCAGAACTGGACCAGCTACTGTTACTGATGAAGAGGAGTCTGGTTCTGCGTCAGAACTGGACCAGCTACTGTTACTGATGAAGAGGAGTCTTCTTCTTCAGAACTGGACCAGCTACTGTTACCGATGAAGAGGAGTCTGGTTCTGCGTCAGAACTGGACCAGCTACTGTTACTGATGAAGAGGAGTCTTCTTCTTCAGAACTGGACCAGCTACTGTTACTGATGAAGAGGAGTCTTCTTCTTCAGAACTGGACCAGCTACTGTTACTGATGAAGAGGAGTCTGGTTCTGCGTCAGAACTGGACCAGCTACTGTTACTGATGAAGAGGAGTCTTCTTCTTCAGAACTGGACCAGCTACTGTTACTGATGAAGAGGAGTCTTCTTCTTCAGAACTGGACCAGCTACTGTTACTGATGAAGAGGAGTCTGGTTCTGCGTCAGAACTGGACCAGCTACTCTTACTGATGAAGAAGAGTCTGGTTCTGCGTCAGAACTGGACCAGCTACTGTTACTGATGAAGAGGAGTCTGGTTCTGCGTCAGAACTGGACCAGCTACTGTTACTGATGAAGAGGAGTCTGGTTCTGCGTCAGAACTGGACCAGCTACTGTTACCGATGAAGAGGAGTCTTCTTCTTCAGAACTGGACCAGCTACTGTTACTGATGAAGAGGAGTCTGGTTCTGCGTCAGAACTGGACCAGCTACTGTTACTGATGAAGAGGAGTCTTCTTCTTCAGAACTGGACCAGCTACTGTTAACGATGAAGAGGAGTCTGGTTCTGCGTCAGAACTGGACCAGCTACTGTTACCGATGAAGAGGAGTCTTCTTCTTCAGAACTGGACCAGCTACTGTTACTGATGAAGAAGAGTCTGGTTCTGCGTCAGAACTGGACCAGCTACTGTTACTGATGAAGAGGAGTCTGGTTCTGCGTTAGAACTGGACCAGCTACTGTTACCGATGAAGAGGAGTCTGGTTCTGCGTCAGAACTGGACCAGCTACTGTTACTGATGAAGAGGAGTCTGGTTCTGCGTCAGAACTGGACCAGCTACTGTTACTGATGAAGAGGAGTCTTCTTCTTCAGAACTGGACCAGCTACTGTTACTGATGAAGAGGAGTCTGGTTCTGCGTCAGAACTGGACCAGCTACTGTTACTGATGAAGAGGAGTCTGGTTCTGCGTCAGAACTGGACCAGCTACTGTTACTGATGAAGAGGAGCATTCTGGTTCTGCGTCAGAACTGGACCAGCTACTGTTACCGATGAAGAGGAGCATTCTGGTTCTGCGTCAGAACTGGACCAGCTACTGTTACTGATGAAGAGGAGTCTGGTTCTGCGTCAGAACTGGACCAGCTACTGTTACCGATGAAGAGGAGCATTCTGGTTCTGCGTCAGAACTGGACCAGCTACTGTTACTGATGAAGAGGAGTCTGGTTCTGCGTCAGAACTGGACCAGCTACTGTTACCGATGAAGAGGAGCATTCTGGTTCTGCGTCAGAACTGGACCAGCTACTGTTACCGATGAAGAGGAGTCTGGTTCTGCGTCAGAACTGGACCAGCTACTGTTACCGATGAAGAGGAGTCTGGTTCTGCGTCAGAACTGGACCAGCTACTGTTACCGATGAAGAAGAGTCTGGTTCTGCGCCAGAACTGGACCAGCTACTGTTACCGATGAAGAAGAGTCTGGTTCTGCGTCAGAACTGGACCAGCTACTGTTACCGATGAAGAGGAGTCTGGTTCTGCGTCAGAACTGGACCAGCTACTGTTACCGATGAAGAGGAGTCTGGTTCTGCGTCAGAACTGGACCAGCTACTGTTACCGATGAAGAGGAGTCTGGTTCTGCGTCAGAACTGGACCAGCTACTGTTACCGATGAAGAGGAGTCTGGTTCTGCGCCAGAACTGGACCAGCTACTGTTACCGATGAAGAGGAGTCTGGTTCTGCGTCAGAACTGGACCAGCTACTGTTACCGATGAAGAGGAGTCTGGTTCTGCGTCAGAACTGGACCAGCTACTGTTACCGATGAAGAGGAGTCTGGTTCTGCCAGAACTGGACCAGCTACTGTTACCGATGAAGAGGAGTCTGGTTCTGCGTCAGAACTGGACCAGCTACTGTTACCGATGAAGAGGAGTCTGGTTCTGCCAGAACTGGACCAGCTACTGTTACCGATGAAGAGGAGTCTGGTTCTGCGTCAGAACTGGACCAGCTACTGTTACCGATGAAGAGGAGTCTGGTTCTGCGTCAGAACTGGACCAGCTACTGTTACCGATGAAGAGGAGTCTGGTTCTGCGTCAGAACTGGACCAGCTACTGTTACCGATGAAGAGGAGTCTGGTTCTGCGCCAGAACTGGACCAGCTACTGTTACCGATGAAGAGGAGTCTGGTTCTGCGCCAGAACTGGACCAGCTACTGTTACCGATGAAGAGGAGTCTGGTTCTGCGTCAGAACTGGACCAGCTACTGTTACCGATGAAGAAGAGTCTGGTTCTGCGTCAGAACTGGACCAGCTACTGTTACCGATGAAGAAGAGTCTGGTTCTGCGTCAGAACTGGACCAGCTACTGTTACCGATGAAGAGGAGTCTGGTTCTGCGTCAGAACTGGACCAGCTACTGTTACCGATGAAGAGGAGTCTGGTTCTGCGTCAGAACTGGACCAGCTACTGTTACCGATGAAGAGGAGTCTGGTTCTGCGTCAGAACTGGACCAGCTACTGTTACCGATGAAGAGGAGTCTGGTTCTGCGTCAGAACTGGACCAGCTACTGTTACCGATGAAGAGGAGTCTGGTTCTGCGCCAGAACTGGACCAGCTACTGTTACCGATGAAGAGGAGTCTGGTTCTGCGTCAGAACTGGACCAGCTACTGTTACCGATGAAGAGGAGTCTGGTTCTGCGTCAGAACTGGACCAGCTACTGTTACCGATGAAGAGGAGTCTGGTTCTGCGTCAGAACTGGACCAGCTACTGTTACTGATGAAGAGGAGCAGGTGGTCGTAATGTTCTGCCTGATCAGTGTTAATGAGCGTGTACAGTTAGTAATAACTTCATATGTTTTTAATAAAACTTATTAAAACATGGATCCAGATGCTGGAATGTGACCAAACACAGACACACAGCTGTCAGACACATATTTCTATAAATGCATCAAACTGAAGCAGACACTTCCTGTAACAGGAGTTGAATCTTTTTCTCCCGTTTGGTTTCCGCTGCTCGACACTCGCTGTTGTGTCGGGACACTTCCTGGTTCTGTTCCTCTTTCTCTCGTCGACAGGTGACACATCTGCTCGAGTTTAGGAGTTTGCATTTCCTCGTCTCCCACGTCCTCTGAACTAAACCCTGAGTCATGCACTAAAACAACTCTGAAATAAAAACAGGTTTGGTTTGAGAAAGAGGCTTGTGTTTCGAGCTCTAAACACGTTTCTGTTTGAGAGATCAAACAGATTTGAAGAGGTTTTTAAAAGGTGGCTGTATCAGTGATAAAGTCAGTCAGAGTGAAGGATAAAGCACTGTTCGTTCAGTCCCATTAAAAATAAAACAATATTAATCTCTCATTATCTGTATTTATTCCTCGAATGCCTTCACAATGTGTCACCACTTTCTTTGAAATGATCTCAGAATACAGCACAGAAGAGTTAAAGGCTGTCCATGGACTGTAGCTCCCTCTAGTGTCCACTTTCAGACACTGCGGCTCTGTTTAGGTTCAGAAGAAACATGAGGATTAAATACTCATGTATTTTATTTAAAGAGACAAACAATGCACTTTACTGAAGCCTTACGGATCAATCTTTAAATGCACTAATCTTATGTTTTTATTCATTTTATACATGTCCCAGATACATTCATGACTAATGCCCAAAACTGGCTTCTTTTGAAATATGCACCTAAACGCAGATGATAAAGCAGTTCGACAGTGAGAAGAAAAGATTTTCTTTACTGCAAAACTGTACTTTAGAGGTTTGTTCTATAACATGTTAATAACCAATAGATAACAACTTTGTTTTAGTTAAAAGAACACTATAACATAATAATGTCAGTGCTCTCCTGAATTATGTCCGGGACTACAGATGGAATTAGCCCTGTGCTACTTTCCGGCATATTTTTTCTCAAATAAATGAATAAAACTCCCTCATTTACCTTCAACAATACTCAGTTCCACATAACTCACCCAATTCATTTAGAAACATTTTTAAGAAAGGTCTTTATAACCCTGAAAGGTAAACCTTATATAACACATTAATAACCTGGACTTGAATCTAACATTAAGAGTAATAGAAGTTGTTAAAATGTCTCTAAACCTGGAGAACGTGGGACAAAGGTGTTAAAGATTAAGTCAAAAGTCTTATTAAAAGTATGTTTAGTTTAGGGAACTATTAACACTATTAACACCATTAACTACAACTAGAGCTCCCTCTAGTGGCCACATGAAGCACTGTAAAAATCTAAAAAACTAAAAGTGTGTGTTAAACAGTGAATGAGCAGAAGAGTGGCCTTTTACTCAATCATCTGTTCTGTTTTCTGTTCAGGCCCAGTGTCCGACGTCCGAAAGCTTTTTCATTTAATTACATGTTGTACTCCTCTCACATTTGATGTAAGTGGACTTAAGCTCGGGGAAGTGGTACTTTGATTTACCGTTAGTTTACGTTCTATTGTAGGTCTATGTCTGTGAAGGTTCTCATTCAGCCAGGACATCTTGAAGAAAAGGTTTAAATAAAAGCATCTGGACTTAGTTTTCAAGGTGAAGATGTTTCGTCTCTAAATCCAAGAGACTTTATCAGTTCTGAGTTCAACTGTAAGAGAACATGAGCTTATATCTCTTAAAGGAGGAGTTTCCCTGAAACCAAACCTGAAGGACCAGGTTGTTCTGGTCTCACAGTCGTTGGTCATGAAAGGGAGGTGTGACTCTGATGTGAGAGTCATTAAGGCTCAGGAGAGTTGTTAATGACACTGTTCCATTCAGGTGCAGAGTCGTTAGTGTCATAGTTCTAATCAGGTGTTATGTTGGTTGTTCTGGTGAGGCTCTTTAGTTTTAGGTTTTAGAACACTGTAGTAAATACTAGGAAACATAAATCTGAGACCACCTCCTCTGTTCAACGAAGGCTTTTCCATTTTCACAAAAATGTCTTCCTTCAGCCCTCTCTCAAACCATCTGACCTCACTGGACTAAATTTGGACATTGCTGTCCGAACAATAACGACTCTGCATATGTATGGCTCAGTGTCACTTACCACCTTGCACCTGAATGGAACAGTGTCATTAACAACTCTCCTGAGCCTTAATGACTCTCACATTTGGAGTCACACCTCTCTTTCATGACCAACAACAGAACCTGGTCCTTCAGGTTTGGTTTCAGGGAAACTCTTCCTTTAGAGATATAAGCTCATGTTCTCTTACAGTTGAACTCAGAACTGATAAAGTCTCTTGGATTTAGAGACAAACGTCTTCACTTTGAAAACTGAGTCCAGAAGCTTTTACTCAAACCTTTTCTTCATTAGGTCTATGTTAACTGTAAAAGCAGCTGAACAAATAAAACTGATTCTGAAACGAGAATTTAAAGACTGGAGTTTTTTTCCACTTTGACAGAAAAAAGGTGTCTATTCTTCAATAAGTTAGATTTTTTTATTTTGTGCACAGAGACTTACCTCAGTCTTCGTCCGGCTCAGGTCCAAATAAAACCTGTCCCAGACCGGGTCAGGTCCAGATAAAACCTGTCCCAGACCGGCTCAGGTCCAGATAAAACCTATAGTCCAGGTCAGGTCCAGATAAAACCTGTCCCAGACCGGGTCAGGTCCAAATAAAACCTGTCCCAGACCGGGTCAGGTCCACATAAAACATGTCCCAGACCGGGTCAGGTCCAGATAAAACCTGTCCCAGACCGGGTCAGGTCCAAATAAAACCTGTCCCAGACCGGGTCAGGTCCAGATAAAACCTGTCCCAGACCGGCTCAGGTCCAGATAAAACCTGTCCCAGACCGGGTCAGGTCCAGATAAAACCTATAGTCCAGGTCAGGTCCAGATAAAACCTGTCCTAGACCGGGTCAGGTCCACATAAAACCTGTCCCAGACCGGGTCAGGTCCAGATAAAACCTGTCCCAGACCGGGTCAGGTCCAGATAAAACCTATAGTCCAGGTCAGGTCCAGATAAAACCTGTCCCAGACCGGGTCAGGTCCAGATAAAACCTGTCCCAGACCGGCTCAGGTCCAAATAAAACCTGTCCTAGACCGGGTCAGGTCCAGATAAAACCTGTCCCAGACCGGCTCAGGTCCAAATAAAACCTGTCCCAGACCGGGTCAAGTCCAGATAAAACCTGTCCCAGACCGGGTCAAGTCCAGATAAAACCTGTCCGAGACCGGGTCAGGTCCAGATAAAACCTGTCCCAGACCGGGTTATGTCCAGATAAAACCTGTCCGAGACCGGTTCAAGTCCAGATAAAACCTGTCCCAGACCGGGTCAGGTCCAGATAAAACCTGTCCCAGACTGGTTCAGGTCCAGATAAAACCTGTCCCAGACCTGCTCAGGTTCAAATAAAACCTGTCCTAGACCGGGTCAGGTCCAGATAAAACCTATAGTCCAGGTCAGATCCAAATAAAACCTGTCCCAGATCGGGTGAGGTCCAGATAAAACCTATAGTCCAGGTCAGGTCCAGATGAAACCTGTCCCAGACCGGCTCATGTCCAGATAAAACCTGTCCCAGACCGGCTCAGGCTCACAGTGACTGACTCAGAGATTATAAAACAGGGGCTTTTTCTTCTGTGTTTTACAATATCACTCACACGAGTTTAAATTTATAAACCATAGTCGTCGAACACTTCCCTCGTTGGACAATGCACTGCCTACGAACCTAAACCTGGATTTATTTTAGAATAAATTCCAGGTCAGTTAGTGGTTATTACCTCTTCAAACATAACAAAGGCACATTTATTAAGCATCATCCAAAAACTGATGAAAAAATCTCAGTTACATGTTTCTTGTCCTGAGTTTTTCCTTCAAAATAAAGCTTGGTCAACAAACAGACAGGACTCGTTTGAAAAGGCCGTATCTTCTTCCACACAGTCTTTTATTTGTAAATCATAAAAATGAACTCTTGAATATAAAACATACACATCAGTAGAGCCACATCTGTCATACAAACAAGAACTGTTGCAGTGTACACTTCGTCGTTCGTACACGGTGGTCTCAGGGGGGGGGGGCTGTAAACAATCAGTATTTCCTGAAGTAATACTGACAAAGGAAACGCAAACGCCGCAAAAATCCAGCGCAAACCCAATCGGAAAGTCCAGTCCAACGTGTGGTCTGGGGCAGAAGGGAAGTCCGCAGTAAACGTTTGATCTGATCGGCTTTTTTCTCTCTTTCTATTCTTTCTGCAAAAAAATAAAGGCCTATCAGCGCCCCCTGGTGGCTCTGCACCGCTCAGCAGCTCGAGCAACAGGGCACATTCTTTTTTTTTAACCAAACGAGGAATGTTTACGTCGGGTTTGATCGTTGTTGAAAGAGACAGGTCAGGAGTTTTACAGCAGGTTGTGGCTTCAGAATTAATGAGATACCAACAGAATAAAAACCCGGCTCCTTCTGGGAGAGCCCACGAGGCGCCGAGTCTGACAAACTCTAAATTAAAGTCAATTTCTTTAGAATAAAATCTGTTTAATTAGTTTTGATGTTGTCCAAGAGACTTTGAAAACAGACTTTTCTGTCTCATTTTGATGACATCACATCCTAACGTCAGCCTTTCATAAAGACAGATGTATATGACCTGATTGTTCTGAACACTGACCAGAACCAGGAACCTTTCGAAGTGACATTTAGTCTTAAATAAAACTGGATTTTGTGGAATTAAAATTAGGACGGGACAAGATGTTATAAAAGGTTTTACTTTCCGTTTCATCCTGACTCCATGGACCATGTCTGGCTCAAATAAAAACATTTTGAGCACAGTTTGTATAAAAAATATTTTTCCTAAACTTCACTAAACGTCACAGAGTCTTTTTGGACATTATTTTAAATTAAAGCACAGTTGAGTTGGACTTTGACTATCTTTTATCCATTTTATTTGATAATGTTATTCTTTTTTGAGCTGTTTTTGATAAAATACACTTTGACAGCTGTTACATTTCCTAAAAGGTCACATGACAGGCCGGGGTTGACCAATGGGAGCGCTCCTTTATGTAATTGGCCAGTTTGTTCTGTTTCTGAGTCATTTATAAAATCCTCTAAAATAAACAGGAGATAAATTGGGTTTAAATCATTTTCCCTCGACTTGAAAAAATTGAATCTGGTAGAGTCCGTTTTAAGGAGATAAAACATTTTTCTGTTTAAAGACACGTGCACGCTCCCAGAAGAGAATACGCCATCTGTTTTTTTTCTCATTGTGACAGGAACACAAAAGCTTGCTGTAAAAACCCGTCCTGTCCCTTTAAATCCCAGCTCCTCCTGTTACTTTTCTTATGTACAGTGTGTGACAGATTTATACTTAAATATCTATATCTTTATCATCTTTGTCAGTTATAGCTGTTATACACACGTTTTCCGTCGCTCGAATAAAAACTAGTTTCCACAAAAACAGCACAGTCTTCGTCAGTTTCAGGGGCTGCACTCGTTCTTCATCACTGTTTCAGAGGGAGTTCTGGACACGGACCGGGACTTTTCAGTTGTTAACCAAAATGTTTTATAGCTTTTGTGTCAAGATTTGTTTTAAATGGTGCTATAAATTATTCAGAAAAGTGTTAAATGTGATAGATTTGTTGTTATAAACAGAACATAAAGGAAGAAACTGGATAAAGAGTGTTTATGGAAGGACATTTAAAGAGTTCAGATTGAAGAAAGCTAGTGGAGTGAGATTTTGAATTGTCCCAAAAACAAAAACAAAAAAAGAACACTAAGCACATTTTCTTGAATCAATAAAAAAGGATTGAACTCAGAGACACGCTTATCATAAAAAGTATTGAAAAATGATTGGCCACTAATTTTGTTTCCATAAAAATAAAGTGAATTTGAAGTAAAAGTGTTAAATGTCTAAAAAAAACAGAATATTCTTTGGATAATTATTAGGGTCTTTTTCTTGTTGCTCGTGTCTTACATGTTTTACGGCAGAAGCTAAAATAAAACGTTCCGTCATCAGAGCCGTGGGTTTTAAAGAACATGAAGGAAGTGAGAGCTTGTGAGGACTTGTAACTAAACGTCTCGAAAGCCGAGGCAGCAGATAAACCCCGAGAAGTACAAAGTAATGGCAATGCAAAAAATAAATAATTATAATACACCTTGTTGACCTGCCAACATGTTAAATTCTTGTAACTGCAAATTTTGTAAGTAAAAATATTTAAATTTACAACTTTTGGCACAAGTTTTGGTCTTAGTCTCAAGAAATCCTTTTTGAAATCCAGTTTTGTCTCGGACGTCAAGACCAACCAAGAAATAGTATCTTCATTTGTTTTTGGAATTAAAGGAAAACTTCAATCATTTTATATATTTAATAAAAAAATCTCTAACTTTGAGTCTGGACCTGGTCTAAGACTGGACTAACTCTGTCTCCTACATGAGTCTGGACCTGGTCTAAGTCTGGACTAACTCTGTCTCCTACATGAGTCTGGACCTGCTCTAAGACTGGACTAACTCTGTCTCCTACATGAGTCTGGACCTGGTCTAAGTCTGGACTAACTCTGTCTCCTTCAAACACTGACCTCCGTGAGTCTGGACCTGGTCTAAGACTGGACTAACTCTGTCTCCTACATGAGTCTGGACCTGGTCTAAGTCTGGACTAACTCTGTCTCCTTCAAACACTGACCTCCATGAGTCTGGACCTGGTCTAAGACTGGACCTGGTCTAAGTCTGGACTAACACTGACCTCCGTGAGTCTGGACCAGGTCTAAGACTGGACTTGGACTGTTTAGATGTTTACAGAGTATTGTTCCCTGGGTTTGGTCTCGACAGTCTCTGGTCTTGGTCTCGACAGTCTCTGGTCTTGGTCTTGACATGGTCTGGTCTTGGTCTTGACATGGTCTGGTCTGGTCTTGGTTATGACATGGTCTGGTCTGGTCTTGGTCTTGACATGGTCTGGTCTTGGTCTTGACATGGTCTGGTCTTGGTCTTGACATGGTCTGGTCTGGTCTTGGTCTTGACATGGTCTGGTCTTGGTCTTGGTCTTGACATGGTCTGGTCTTGGTCTTGGTCTTGACATGGTCTGGTCTTGGTCTTGGTCTCGACAGTCTCTGGTCTTGGTCTCGACAGTCTCTGGTCTTGGTCTCGACATGGTCTGGTCTTGGTCTTGACATGGTCTGGTCTTGGTCTTGACATGGTCTGGTCTGGTCTTGGTTATGACATGGTCTGGTCTTGGTCTTGACATGGTCTGGTCTTGGTCTTGGTCTTGACATGGTCTGGTCTTGGTCTTGGTCTTGACATGGTCTGGTTCAACGCGGTCTCGACGACAGAACTATGCACGTCCACATGTTCCATTTCTCGGGTTTTTGCAAAAATAATTAAAATCCTTGACTTTCTTACGTAACTTTATTTGCTTTCTTTTTTGCAACTGTTCAACATTTTCCTTGGAACCTGTTTTATATTTTGACAGAAAATATGTCATAATTTATGCACCATTTTGGATTGAAGTTTGTAGAATATTGTTTGTAAAAAGTCTGACCTCAGTCCAACAGGAAACGTGAATGCGTGAGTGATTTGGGACACGTCGGACATGTTTTTGGAGACTTCCTAAAGTTTAGACCCAGAGTTTTAGGCGTGGTCTGGGTTTTGGTCCGCTCCGTTTCGAGGGGCGGGAATGGCTTGGCTTTTCCCGGTTTGTATCATATTCAGTACGAGCAAACTGTACAAGAACATGCAACACACAAGCTGGACTAAAGTATGTGGACTAACACACAGTCTAGTCTTTTTTATCCACTTTTTTCTTTTTTTTTTTTTTTTTAAAGAGAATTGTTCGTAATTTGTCTTAATCCAAAATAAAATTAGAAAACAAAAACCAACTGAAAGGAGCTAAATTATAAAAAACATATGCATGCAGCTTGGGGCCATGCTGTTCCCTCCTCTTTGTTTAAAAAAATAAAAGGTCGGGAGTTAAACGGGGTCCGGGTAGAGACGTTTTTTTTGTTGAATCGGGAAACGCGATGGTGCACGGTTTTGTGAACACAGAGAGGGAGTCAGCACCTGGAGCTCGAAATAAAAAACAGGCTTTAGACCAGTTTTCCACCAAAGACCGAGGCTGGGTTTGGGAGCAGCACTTTGGGAAAACACTGGGATGGCACTTGGTTTTTGCTACGACTAACCAAGATGGAGGAAAGATAAAAACACACTAAGCTCTTCTGTGTCGTTTCTTGCTCCAGTTTAATTACCTTCGCTTGATTATCGGACGTTGAAATGTATTTAAAGGTTCTTTAAGTCGTGTAGTTTTAAAAACTCTCAGGATTGTTCTCCAGTTAAAAATACAGATGAACTTCAGAATGTAAGGTCTTAACTGAAGCTCTAAAAATGTATTTGGGTAATAATGCTACTACAGGACTTCTTAAAATAGAAAGTTTTTTTTTTTTTGTTATTGGGAGAATATGATTTGCGTCGTATGAATTGTTTTAAAACAATATAGACTCACAAAACCAGGAGTAAAAGTTGCAACAAAGACACTGTTAAAACCAAACTCGTAAAAGTCGATCTTTGCTTTTGACGTTTAAAAAGAAACAGGAGATGCTTCGAGACAAAGCAACATCGGGAATATATATTTGAATCTTTAGTGTTGGAGCCTGAGCAGCAGAGCGGAGGCTATAATAAACCTGAGGTCTGTGATTGAGTAACAAAGAGTGGATATTTAAGCTCCTTCTACACATCCCCTGTTGAAGTAAAGTTGTTTTTGGAATGAAATCTGTTTAAATAAGACTGTTTTAGAAGCTTTTATGTAGTGTATATTATTAAACTCTCAAAATATTAACTTATTAATTAAGTTTGTCTCTCAAGATAACGTTTCCAGAGATTTCATTTAACAGCGGAGGTGCCATTCTTATTATTAGACCTGAAAATTAAAACTGACTCCAGACTTCAAACCCAAAGCTGTTGAAAGTTTTGTTCCTGGCTCCAGCCTCGGCCCAGAGCAAGACCCTGGTTTATTTGGTGGAAAAGGGTTTAAATAAAAACAATGATTCAATGAAACTCATTCAAACATTACATTTGGCCTCTGTTTCTCTCCTTTTTCAGACAAAACCTCCGTTTGTCTGAAATCGGGACTGTTCAAGCTTTCCTTGTGCTTGCTCTCGTCCACCACACGGCGTAAATGTACACACAGTACTTTTCCAAAACTAACCTGCTTCTCCAAAACCAGCGTCAACACAGGCTACGTCCTCGAGAACAAACGTACTGCCACTGCTTTATGAGGTTTGTATTAAGCCACAGCTTCTTACTGTTGAAGGTCTGGTCTCGGTCTGGACTTTAAAGACCAGTCGAGACTAACTCTTTCATGTTTTTACGTTTTTATTGCAACGAAAACCTCTGTCAACGTTATCTGTGCTCGTGGACGTAGGCAGAGGAAGCAGCAGGCTGTGTGAGTTTCTACCGACTCACTTCCTGTGGCCTTGCAGTAAGCTCTGCTCTGATTGGCTGAGGGCTACTGTGTGGACAGGTCCACTTTGATCAGCGCCGTGCAACAAAAACCGGACAAAACAACTCCGAAATAAAGACGCAGCTGGAGGTAAGTGTGACCGGACAAACTCGAAGCTAACATCAGAAACTAAACGGCGTGCGGCGGAGGAAAGTGAGACGTGATTGTCAGACTCCAGCTTTGATTGGCTAGTTCTGTCTCTCCCTCTCTCTGCGGTCGTTCCCTGTCTCTCCGAGAGTCGAGGGCCCGTGGCAGGGGCCGCCCTCTGCTCAGCTGTGGTCCAATAGCACTGGTCCGTCACTGTGTCTTTAAGAGGATTGGGGGCGGGGCTTCACCGTCGGTCACTAGGACCGAACACCGGGAGGTGGTCCTGAGTCCAATGACGTCTGAGACGCCAGCCGCGTGAGCGGAGCTAAAGTAGGGTCCACCAGCGAGGAGGGCGGGAACAGTTTGTACCAGCCAATCACTGTGCTCGACAGGTTCAAGTCCTCCAACAGGATCTGTGCTACACCCATGAAACATTTGTGGTCCAGTCGTCCGTAGTCTCCCCAGACTATCACCTGCAGAGAGACGGCACAGAGCACATCAGGTGCTTACAACCAGGTAATAAACATTATAATAATAATCATTACATTATTATAACATTATTATAACATTATAAATGTTTAGTGGTGCTGTCAGTTCTTTTGGTTATGGATACAACCTCTACAGGTAAAAGAGTATCAACAGTGGCTTCTTCTGTAATAATCACAGCCAGTTAGTGAATGTCACATTATACATTCAACAAAAAGCATGGACTTAATAAAAAAATACTTTGCGTAGCCTTGGGTTTGATCTGAATAATTTAATTTAAGACCAACTCAAATGTATTTATTTTCTAAATTAAAACTGCCAGTAAACTCTGGTGCCATGTTTAATATGTTTACTCCACTGTAACTCTTTATGAAAGTGAGACGAGTGTAAATGTGTCAAAAGACTTTTACCTGAAGCACCTTTCCCTGTGGACTGTCCTCGAACAGCAGGTGCTGCTGGTAAAGAGGCTCCAGGGTTTTTCGTGCAATCTTTGTTTTCTTTTTGGCTTTACAGTTCCCGTTCTCCAGCAGGTAGACCTTCACGTAGGGAGCTGTTGGGAGAAATGAGTCTGTACATGAGAGCTGAAGGAACCCCAGAGAGCTAGAGCTGCCTGTTATTCCAGGAGTGTGTGTTACCTGGGAGGGATTTGGCGCCTGGTTTGGAAATAAGGCCTCGTGCCCGGATCACCTCCACCTCCAGCTGCCCCTTCTTATCCAGCAGACCGATCTGGACGTCCCCTGGGTTTATCAAAGACGTGTTTAATGTTCAGCTACAACAGGTTTACAAAATGCTATTGTTCTTTGAGTGCAGCTGTGACTCACCCATGGCAGGAGTGGCCAGAGTCTGTCGTCCCACGAGCTGACCCGGACCTAACCCATCGAGGAAGTCACTGAACTGACTGTCAGTGCCCAGACGCATCCCTGAGAAGATCAGACTGACGACAGAACACACACGTTACACACAACTGCAACTAGCATCATAAAAGAGATCCAGTGCAAAGTGCAAAGAACACGAGAAAAGCAGCTGATGCGTACTTCCCCTCAGAGCTGTAGATGCTGCCGTCGGTGGACTCTCTGCTGGCCTGTCGGTTCATGGTCGAGCCTCCTCTGGGATACTCCACAGCCATCCCCGTCTCCACGCTCCTCTGGATGCTGCTGCTGCCCGCTTTGCTCACCTTCTTCCCCGTTGGGGTCTCTGTGGGACCAAGACCACAAGCACCGGTCATAAACTCAGTCACTTCTCAGAGGAAACACAGAGTGAAGTTATCAGGCTCTGACTGCAACAAACCTGATAAGTCCTGCTCAAAACCCAAAACCCCAAACCCATGCAGATGAAGGGCTCCTGTACATTTTAGCTTTATTCCACATTAAAGTGTTAAAACAGATGTACATGAAAAAAAAAAACATTTTTTTCCTTGTTAATAAAATAGTGACAGCATGAAATACGTAATATATTAAACAAAATGTATTAAAAATGTTTAACTTTGTTGTGTAATAAAACCAAATTATGTAATTTCTCAAAAAACACCAAAACACATTATTTATGTGCCAACACAAACTGTTACAAACTTAATACTCTAAACCTTTTTATTTTTTTTTGTGATTTTGAGTAAAAAAATTATTAAAATTTGTCTACTAATTTCTGCATTTTCTTTACAATTGTTTTTTTTTTTCTACATTTGTTATGATTTTAATATTTATGGTAATTTTTAAATAAAATTTTCTTTTTTTTAGATACTTATTCCATTATGAGAACTTACATAGACTATACTCTTAACTCTTGAAATCTAAACATTTTCCATAAATCCTGAAAGAAAACCTGAAAATGACTAAAATAATACTCCATACTTCTTCATTCTGCACAGGAGCCCAGAAGATCACAAAGCCAGTGTGACCTCACCACAAAATCTAAATCTAAAACAAGTCACAATGTTTCATCTCATATATTAATCTTTTTCTCCAGTTTAAACAAAGTCTGCGGTGGTGAGGTGACTGTGGCGTCAGCGAGGCTTGGTCAGTCCACCCCACTCTTTAAAACTCAACAGAGGAGGAGCAGTAAAGAGGAATAAATCAGGTTATTAAGGTCACATTAACAACAAGTGGGGACAGAAGAGGGTGGAGTAAGGAAGCGTGCTGGAGACAGAGGTCACGAGGAGGGCTGGGGTCTTTTTCTGCAGCTCTGACTGAATAACTACTCTTTAACTGTTCCCATGTTTCTATGTGTCATTTCTGTATTACAGTATTTAAAAAAACATCCAAATTTATTTAAGACATGTTTCCACTAAAGTACGGATCAGTGTGCTTTTACCGATTTGGTCTCCCCTCATTTGTGGTGTTTTCACTAAAAGGTGGAGCTAAACACTGCAATCTGTTGTTTGGACGATCAATAATCCTCACTCGAGACATAATAATAATAATAATAATTATAATCATAAAAATAATTATAATAATAATGGATTTATACAGTGCTTTTCACGGTTCTTAAAGCGCTTTACAGAGTCCACTATTCATTCACTCCACAGTCACACACTGGAGGTGGAGACGTGGCAGCCATTTTGTTCGACTTCCAAACACACAGGTAAATATTCTAATAAACATTCTTATAAATATTCAGTTAAAATAAGAAAATGTAGGAAGGCTATAAAAAAGTAAACAAAATGAATCAGAAAGATTTAGACTTGACTGAGAAATAAAACCAAACAATGCAATATGTAGAAATTTTATCAAGACATTTATTTCATTTTGTTAAAAAGGCCCACAAAAAATTTGTTTATTTTTAAAAAATTGTGTCCTATTTATTTTTATTTATAACTTTTTTACAATTCTATTTATATTTTTTACTAATTTATAAGTTAAGATTTATAATAATATTATAAACATATTAAACATAATAATGTTTAATAATATTAAACATGGATAAGATTTTATAGTGTTTTTTTCCCAGGGACTAAAATATTTTATTAAATGTTGTATTGTGTTTTACAAATGTTAATTTTCCAGCTAACTTTATGCAGCTGCAGTAGAAACACAAGCCTCTTCAGGAGAAACCCCACCAAACTATGATCTGTACTGCTCTGTGGAAACGTGGCTTAAGGATCAATCTGAATTTTGAAAGTTTGAAAAAGTCTTAAGCAATGACCCAGACATTATTTCTGTAAAGTTTGTCTGGAAATGAAAAGTAATTCTGCTCTGACCAAGTTTAATTTGAAGCTAGCCCTCCTCTTTAACGTCTACGGCTCTGTCTAAACCCCATGCTCCTAAAACGGCTGAACTGTAGTACTATTGCTCACTTGTCTGTCTGACCGCAGTGTTACCTTTCTGTCTGTCCACCGCCTTACCCGCCGCTTCTGAAATCACACACACAACAGAGCCATCAACAACTCCTACAACAACGACAGGGACTGGTCAACACTTAGTGATGAAGGATGGAGTCGTGGAAATCGTCTGACCCGTCGTCTCTTTGGCCGACTGTTCCTCTCTGTCCCTCCGACCGGAGCTGCAGCTAAATTATGGAACACCTTATATGTTCCTTGCCCTTAAATAAAAATATTAAATTCTAGAGCAGCCCAGTCACTTGAGCATTTTAAAACTTGGCTAAAAACCTACCCTTTTTCTTTGAACTATTTTTAGCAAAGCCCTAATTGCTTTGGTCTTTGGCTAGTCCGTGTTTTATGTTATTTATGATCGTCAGATTTGACAGTAAGCTAAGCTCATAAAAGTAGAGTAAACTGTAAATGTTCTGATAAAGTCAAGAGTCTCCTTTAAAACAAGTCACCCGAAAACAAATGAATAACTTCTGATATATCTAACACTTAGATTCTTATTTATAAATAATAACACATTTTACCAGTAAGTTTTTTGTGTTTAATCTCTTCTTGGTTTTGAAAAAAACTAAAAAACTATGACAATCTTGCATTATCGCTACAAATGCATGACAATGGAAGGTGATAAGATGTAGACACAATAAGTTGAAACATCTACTCGTTCCGGTGAGCGTCTGACCCGTCTGGCTGAGCTGGGACGTGCTCCGGCTGCGTCTGGACGGCAGGATGGCCACCACGCGTTGGCTGAGGCTGGACCTGCGTTTCTTGATGCCGCTGCCCAGACTCCCCAGAGCCGTGTCCGACTGGCTGCCGTCGGGGTGCTCCATGCCGTAGATCTCGCTGCTCATGCTGGTGCTCTTCATCATGTGCCGGCCCGTGGCTCGCATGGCCCGCCTGGAGTTCACACAAACATTTCACCCAACATTTAAATTTGACATTTAACAGCTGTATATTCTGACATTTGTCCAGTGGCCTTGAGGTGGCGCTAAAGCAGACCCATTCACTGGCAATAATTAGCATATTATGTTTATTATGGAGAAAATGGCATATGATTCTTAATGTTTAGCCAAATTCAGAAAACTGACCAAATAGTTAATGGCTCTATTTATGAAGTCTGCACCCTTCTCGAGTAACTCTGTCTGCCCCAGACAGAGGGGGGGCTGCCAAACACACGGCCTTCTCCAAACAACACCAAGCTCCGCTCTACACTCACACACACCCAAACACCAGAGCTGTGGCACTGGAGGCAAGTGCCTTGCCCAAGGACACACAGACAGTACAGTTCTACTGCTTCAGTCAAACAAAAACAACCATTTACTGTCGTGTTCCCGGCAGAACTAACGACAAATTACAAGTCCTGGTTTAGTCCTGGTTTAGTCCTGGTTTAGTCCTGGTTTAGTCCTGGTTTAGTCCTGGTTTAGTCCTGGTTTAGCCCTGGTTTAGTCCCGGTTTAGTCCTGGTTTAGTCCTGGTTTAGCCCTGTTTAGTCCTGGTTTAGCCCTGGTTTAGTCCTGGTTTAGACCCGGTTTAGTCCCGGTTTAGCCCCGGTTTAGACCCGGTTTAGACCTGGTTTAGTCTGGGTTCAGTCCCGGTTTAGTCCTGGTTTAGTCCTGGTTTAGTCCTGGTTTAGCCCTGGTTTAGCCCTGGTTTAGTCCTGGTTTAGACCCGGTTTAGACCCGGTTTAGTCCCGGTTTAGTCCTGGTTTAGCCCCGGTTTAGACCTGTTTTAGACTTAGTTCAGACCCGATTAAGTCCAGGTTCAGTCCCGGTTTATCCCCAGTTCAGACCTGGTTTAGTCCTGGTTTAGACCTGGTTTAGACCCAGTTCAGTCCCTGTTCATACTCGGTTCAGACCCAGTTTAGTCCCGGTTTATCCCCAGTTCAGACCTTGTTTAGTCCTGGTTTAGACCTGGTTTAGACCCAGTTCAGTCCCTGTTCAGACCTGGTTCAGTCTCGGTTTAGTCCCGGTTTATTCCTGGATTAGCCCCGGTTCAGACCCGGTTCAGACCCGGTTCAGTCCCGGTTCAGACCCGGTTTAGTCCCGGTTCAGACTCGGTTCAGTCCCGGTCCAGACCCGGTCCAGACTCGGTTCAGACCCGGTTCAGACCCGGTTCAGACTCATTTCAGACCCGGTCCAGACCCGGTTCAGACTCGGTTCAGACCCGGTTCAGACCCGGTTCAGTCCCGGTTCAGACTCGGTTCAGACCCGGTTTAGTCCCGGTTCAGACTCGGTTCAGACTTGGTTCAGTCCCGGTTCAGACTCAGTTCAGACCCGGTTCAGACCCGGTTCAGTCCCGGTTCAGACTCGGTTCAGACCCGGTTTAGTCCCGGTTCAGACTCGGTTCAGACTTGGTTCAGACCCGGTCCAGACTCGGTTCAGACCCGGTTCAGTCCCGGTTCAGACTCGGTTCAGACCCGGTTTAGTCCCGGTTCAGACTCGGTTCAGACTTGGTTCAGTCCCGGTTCAGACTCGGTTCAGACCCGGTTCAGACCCGGTTCAGTCCCGGTTCAGACTCGGTTCAGACCCGGTTTAGTCCCGGTTCAGACTCGGTTCAGACTTGGTTCAGTCCCGGTTCAGACTCAGTTCAGACCCGGTTCAGTCCCGGTTCAGACCCGGTTCAGACTAGGTCCAGTCCCGGTTCAGACTCGGTTCAGTCCCGGTCCAGACCCGGTTCAGACTCGGTTCAGACCTGTTTCAGTCCCGGTCCCTCACTGGGCTCGTACCTGAAGCGTCCCGGTCTCTCTGACTGGATGGAGATGTAGCTGGTGCTACTCAGGGCACTGCTGGTTCGAGAGATGGCTGACACGTCGCTGACATCACTGTCGGAGGATTTGTGGGACACGTTCTCAGTGCTCCTCCGCTGGTCCTTGTACAGCTGCAGTCGGACAGACACTTTCAAGTTCAACGCATGCATAATGTCGACAAAAAGCTCAAAGGAGACACATTATGAAAACCAAAACATTTAAATTTCATTTCACAGATGGCGCTGTCACGCTCCTATTCTGTCCTTTTTTGTGACAAAATAAAAGTAAAAACAAACTAATTTCTGTCATCCCATAGGTATATTTGAATGATAGCACTTTCTCAGAATTTGTCAATATGCTTAAGCGTATGAAGCCCATGTGTCCTAGAGACTTCTTTACTCAGAGACATAAGTAATGTTTGGACAAAATTTTGAACATTTACAATGAAGTTTTTGCTCTGCCTCACAGCGGCTCTGTCTGTGAAGTCTGGCTTTATGTGCTGCTATTAGCTCATGGCAAATAGGGCAAGGGTCCAAAATGTTTATTTGTTCCCACATTTTGTAAATTTCCAACAACAACACATTTTTTAGTTCTGGTGTGTTTAGGCCTAAAAATGTGGCTAAATAATAAAAGCTTTATTCTAAACTTCCTCAAACTAGGATAAATCAGAAATACTGCTCATTGGTCCTAAAAGCCTCCGCCCCTCTTCACAAGTCAGCCTCTTCATCGGCGGTCACATGGTCACCCCCTCCTCGTGATATAATCTCTGACCCCGCCCTCTCACCCAGACATCGCCCCTCACTCACACCCGCCCTCTCACTCACACCCCGCCCTCTCACCCCGTCCTCTCACTCACACCCGCCCTCTCACTCACACCCCGCCCTCTCACTCACGCCCCGCCCTCTCACTCACGCCCCGCCCTCTCACTCACACCCCGCCCTCTCACTCAGACCCCACCCTCTCACTCAGACCCCACCCTCTCACTCAGACCCCGCCTCTCACCCCGTCCTCTCACTCAGACCCCACCCTCTCACTCAGACCCCGCCCTCTCACCCCGTCCTCTCACTCTGACCCCGCCTCTCACTCTGACCTCTCAGTCTGACCCCGCCCTCTCACACAGACCTCTCACCCTGACCTCTCACCCTGACCTCTCACTCAGACCCCGCCCTCTCACTCACACCCCGCCCTCTCACTCACACCCCGCCTCTCACTCACACCCCGCCCTCTCACTCAGCCCCGCCTCTCACTCACACCCCGCCCTCTCACTCAGACCCCGCCCTCTCACTCACACCCCGCCCTCTCACTCACACCCCGCCTCTCACTCACGCCCGCCTCTCACTCACGCCCCACCCTCTCACTCAGACCCCACCCTCTCACTCAGACCCCACCCTCTCACTCACGCCCGCCCTCTCACTCAGACCCCGCCTCTCACTCAGACCCCGCCTCTCACCCCGTCCTCTAACCCAGACCCCACCCTCTCACTCAGACCCCGCCCTCTCACCCCGTCCTCTCACTCAGACCCCACCCTCTCACTCAGACCCCGCCCTCTCACCCCGTCCTCTCACTCTGACCCCGCCCTCTCACTCTGACCTCTCAGTCTGACCCCGCCCTCTCACCCAGACCTCTCACCCTGACCTCTCACCCTGACCTCTCACCCTGACCTCTCACTCAGACCCCGCCCTCTCACTCAGACCCCGCCCTCTCACTCAGACCCCGCCCTCTCACTCACACCCCGCCCTCTCACTCACACCCCGCCCTCTCACTCACACCCCGCCCTCTCACTCAGACCCCGCCCTCTCACTCAGACCCCGCCCTCTCACTCAGACCCCACCCTCTCACTCAGACCCCGCCTCTCACCCCGTCCTCTCACCCAGACCCCACCCTCTCACTCAGACCCCGCCCTCTCACCCCGTCCTCTCACTCTGACCCCGCCCTCTCACTCTGACCTCTCAGTCTGACCCCGCCCTCTCACCCAGACCTCTCACCCTGACCTCTCACTCAGACCCCGCCCTCTCACCAGGCCCTTTCACCCAGACCCGCCCTTTCACCCAGACCCCGCCCTCTCACTCAGGCCCTGCCCTCTCACCCTGACCCCGCCCTCTCACCCTGACCCCGCCCTCTCACTCAGGCCCTGCCCTCACACCCTGACCCCGCCCTCTCACCCTGACCCCGCCTCTCACTCAGGCCCTGTTCTCACACCCTGACCCCACCCTCTCACTCAGACCCCGCCCTCTCACCCAGACCCCGCCCTCTCACCCAGACCTCACCCTCTCACCCTGACCCCGCCCTCTCACTCAGACCCCATCAGACATGTGAGCAGAAAACCCTGGTGCAACAGCCTGCTCTACAGCGTTCCTCTGCCTGACCTCCAAAAACACCCACAGCCGCCCCCGAGACAGGCCCTGTCCTCCAACAGCTCCTGCTCGTCACCTACACAGCCGTCAGCCTGCCCCCCGCTCAAAACCCACCTCTTAAGGTCTTCAAGAGTGCCCGAGTACTTTTGAAAAGCGCTATTTAAAACGAATGTATTATTTGTATTAAAAAGCTACTCTAACACTAACACTTCCGCTCAAACTTTCTTTTCTTGTATCTTTGCAACGCGGTGTGAGCTGGATTCTTGAGCCTCTGCCCAGCTCCAACCACTTGACTTTATCAAGGCTCCTCCACTTTTACTGTAAGATAATGAATCATTTTAAAAGCAACACCTTGCAACATAAAATACACATTGCCTTGTTACCATGAAGCTATTTATGAAATAACAGTTCAACAACTATATGCCATTTTAGCAATGACTTTTGTTTTTTATCAATAAATCTTTAAGCATTTTCTACATTTAATTTGTCATTTATGTCCTTTAAGTTGAAAGAGTTTGATTCACTTTATAAGTATGACAGTTTGAACATGAAGAGAAAACATTTGATTTTGTTTTAGAGCGACATGTGCTGCAGTGTCCCACCTCTCGTTTGTGTTTGAGCGCTCGGTCCAGCTCCTGTTGGCTCGACCCAGAGGCGGCCGACATTCGGTTGGAGTGGACTCTCCTCTGCAGCTGACGGACGCGCTCCTCTGCTACCAGAGCTGCGGAAACACGACAACAGATAAAAACCCAGGGACAGAGAGACCGCGTTTAGCATTAGCGCTCAGACAAAAGCTCATTTACAATGTGGAATCGTGATTAGTTTAGCTTACCTTGTTCTACAGAGTTGCTTTTAGGAGGGAGCTGAGGAAGTTGTCTGACCTTTCGAGGAGCAGTGGAAGTAGCAGGACCGCCCTGGAGGTGGCCCCTGATGATGGAAATAAGAAGAAAAGAGGAAAAAGTAAGGAGAACAAATGAAACGCAGGAATAGAGTTAGTTATAAGAAGCAAGACTTGAACGCTGAAGGAGGTTTGGATCATTCTCTGTTTGTTAAAGTTTTTGAAGTGTGGTTGTAAAGGTTGACCTCCAGAAGCTTAACATCGGACTTTGTTTTTCTCTCAAACCCGGTTTAAAATGTATAGTCCAGATTCAGAACTGGATTTAGGCCGAGTTTAGTTCTGATTAAGTTTGGGCTTGTTCCTGGATTGGTTGATTTATTCAGTTCAGGTTTAGACCTAAATTAAGTTTTATGTTTAGTCGAGGTTATTGGGCTTATTTGGGATTTGACTCGACATTAAAGAACTTGTCTTTGGTTAAAAGATATACAGAATAACTTTTAATGGGACATGGGTTCAACATTTTTAAGCTTGTTAAAGTAAGTTGACAGAATTTCTCTCTCTGTCAGTCAAACTCAAGATGTTTATGGACTTTTGAGTCACTAAAGTCATCTCTGCGTAGTCTCTGAGTAATCGTGCAAAGCTTTTCTTTTTCATGAATGTGCTTTGGCCACAATGGAATATGTAAGACAGTCCTAGAGGGGTTTTGTGGGGCCTTGCCAAACCTAAACAGAGCTACACAAGATGATGTCCTGCGCTCATGTTCGTACTTTGTTATCCAGTCTTACACTTGGACTGACTAACCATTGTCTAGAGGTGACTGTCCACAAAGAGGCCCAGACAACCACATTTCAAAATCAAAAACGCTCTTAAAATGTGTCATCCAAACTGTATTCAGTGACAGAAAGAGGCTTTCCAAAAAGAGAAAGAAGTGTCAGTGAAGCTTGTTGAGCAGTGACAGTTTTTTATTTTGGAAACACACAACCGTTCAATGACTCGGACAAAGCTGCAGTCATAGAAAAGAGTTCAGCAGAAAACACAGCAACACACTTTAACAATTACAGCACTGGACAGACTCTTTGAAAGGAACAAAACCGGGAAGAATAGCAGACTTCAGGCCACAGTTTTACAAAAAGCAGAGTGTAACAGCGACTGAACTATTCTGCCTGTTTTCCTTCACTGCACTGAGGTTTTCTGTCCACTAGAGGGCTCTCAGGATGGATGTGGGCTCCACGAGAACAGTCGAACACAGCACAAATCCAAACCAGAGCCGACACACACAGCAGAGGCAGCACCAACAGAAAAGTGGAGAAAAGAAATAACAGAAAATAACATCAAAACCGAATGGACACAAATGAAATATTAGTGAAACATTGAATTTAAAATGTAGACAGCTCCAAAGAAAAAGCAAAGAAAAGAAGTAATACGTTAGAAACATGACTGAGTTTAATAAACTGAAAGTATTATCTATTACTGCTGATATGCACCAACTAATCTGAAGAAAAAGAGACAAAACTGTTTCTAAATTCTGAAACGGTTCCTTATTTTATTTTCATTTTATTCTTTTTATTTATAAGATTTTATTTATTTTAACATTTCATTTTTATTTCATGTAACTTCAATATGATATAATTAGTCTATAAACACCACAGGACAGTCACTATTTATAAAGGAGTAACACAAATACCAGGTTTGAACTTTTTTTAAAAACTTTTTTAAATGTCTTGTGAAGGATGCTGTAGAATTTCAAAGGTCTACTGTTTTGTTTTTGTTGATGTTGGGTAAAACACTAAAACTTGGACCATTGGGGTTTAAAAGTTTTACCTGGAGCTGTCGGAGAGTGTCCCGCCCAAAGCCGGACCCTCGGGAGTCTCCAGAGTCCAAAGAAGTCTGGACCACGAGCCGCAATGAAGACGCGACAGAAACAAAACACGGACAGATGGAAGATGAGAGGTTTTTGTGAAGACTGAGAGTTATGTTTATGAAGGGAACACATAGACTGTATATCAGTCCCAGGTTCAAATGTCCTTATTGTGCTGTTACTGTGTCCATCAGTGATATTAACATCTATGACTCTGAGGAAAGTCTCATCCGGCTCCTCCATTCACCCAAACAGGACTTACACATCTGCACAACACTAAACACAGCACAGAGAAGCTGCCCAACAACACTCCAACGAAGCAGACTAACACAAGAGTCAAAAAGATTAACGGCTCAAAGCAACAAACCAGAGCTACAACTCACAGAAATCCAACAAAGAAGCCACAACCCAAGAACCAAACCAGGCTCTGTCCACAGCACACGAGACAGAAACCCCCGAGTGAGCTCCACAGCCACGAGAAACAATGTGAGCTCATCTTGCACAGGTAAAGTGTGCAACAGAAGAACAGAACTCTTCTTGAGGAAATAAAAGAATGGACTTTGTGTTTTGGTGAGTCAATGAGTTTTATTTAGTTATTTCTGTCATGCAACAAATGCAATGCCCTGTTATTCTACATTTCTGTATTATATTGTGTTTTCTGTAACAGTGGCATTAGGAGATGGGTTGATTCAGGAAAGGCACCAGGTAAGGGCTTACTAAATGAACACTATCTTGGGTTCTATACATATCTGACATTTGTAAACGGTAAAGTCAATAAGACTAAAATAAAATAAGGCTGGTTTGTTGACATTAAACAAGAAATGTATTACATATTTATGTTATTATCGTCCTGAGAGTGAATATTGTAGTTAGTGCAACAGTCATTTAGTGCAGAGGGTTGAGAGATAGTGTTGTAGGACTTGAGACCGGACTTGGTCTTGGACGTAAAGGCCATCCAAGACCACAAATTGTTTGTCTAGTCTTGGGACTGAACCTCAATCATTTAATATCCAAATAAAAATGTCTCCTTCAAACACTGACCTCCGTGAGTCTGGACCTGGTCTAAGTCTGGACTAACACTGACCTCTGAGTCTGGACCTGGTCTAAGTCTGGACTAACACTGACCTCTGAGTCTGGACCTGGTCTAAGTCTGGACTAACACTGACCTCTGAGTCTGGACCTGGTCTAAGACTGGACTAACACTGACCTCCTGGACTAACACTGACCTCTGAGTCTGGACCTGGTCTAAGACTGGACTAACTCTGACCTCTGAGTCTGGACCTGGTCTAAGTCTGGACTAACACTGACCTCCGTGAGTCTGGACCTGGTCTAAGTCTGGACTAACACTGACCTCTGAGTCTGGACCTGGTCTAAGTCTGGACTAACACTGACCTCTGAGTCTGGACCTGGTCTAAGACCGGTCTAACTCTGACCTCTGTGAGTCTGGACCTGGTCTAAGACCGGTCTAACTCTGACCTCAGTGAGTCTGGACCTGGTCTAAGACCGGACTAACTCTGTTTTGATACTCTGGTCTTGGCATGACTTGGTCTCAGAGTGATTTTCTGTTTGTCTTTGGTCTAGAGCATTGACTGTATCTGAACGGACGACTGGTCTGGTTTAACCCCTTTAACAAAAGCACGTATAAACAGAGGCGTGTTTTAACTGCTCTTCTGCCATCACTGTCAAAAAAAATACAATAAATTAATAATAATAATAATAATAAAAAATATAATAATAATAATAATAATAATAAGCATAAATGTAAAAAATAGTGCCTTTGGGCTTTTCTCGATCCGTGCGAACTACAGTGAAGTAGTTCAAATGAGTAACTTGACAATGTTTTGGCCCTTCCTGACCAACCCTCTCCATTTACCCCGGCTTGGGACGGCACCGACAGAGACTGTGGCTGGAGTTCTTCCCCAGGGGATTCAAACCCCCAACTTCCCACACTTAAACCTCTAATCTAAACACTGAACATATTACAATGGACTGCATATTACTGATAGATGTACGTTATACGTCACTTAATAGCTTCTTTAGGTCTTTTTGACTCACATGTCATCATATCCACATTTTAGATGTCCTGTTTAAACAGTCTGTGAGTAATACCCTGTCTATGGCACGACAGACCCATCAGTGAGACTTGTGTTAAACAGTGCTGTCACAAGTCAAGCTCTAAAGGGCACCATGTTGGGTCAGATACCTGTCGTCTTCGGGAGAAGCGTGTTGGATAAGAATCCTGGGACTGGCCGGTCGTCTTCGAGGCAGCGTTTGGGACAAAGACTTTCTAAGTGTACACAGGAAAAAGTCATTGAAAACAAGACTTTGTTTTTTACCTGGACTCACACAACAGGTGCACATGCAACCGCCGAAGCACGGCCACAAGCCACAGAAGCAACAGCAGCAGCAGCACCACCACAGCAGCACCACCACAGCAGCAGCACCACCACAGCAGCACCACCACAGCAGCACCACCACAGCAGCACCACCACAGCAGCAGCACCACAGCAGCACCACCACAGCAGCACCACCACAGCAGCACCACCACAGCAGCAGCACCACCACAGCAGCACCACCACAGCAGCAGCACCACCACAGCAGCACCACCACAGCAGCACCACCACAGCAGCACCACCACAGCAGCAGCACCACAGCAGCACCACCACAGCAGCACCACCACAGCAGCAGCAGCACCACAGCAGCACCACCACAGCAGAAGCAGCACCACCACCACAGCAGCAGCACCACCACAGCAGCACCACCACAGCAGCAGCAGCACCACCACCACAGCAGCAGCACCACCACAGCAGCAGCACCACCACAGCAGCACCACCACAGCAGCAGCAGCACCACCACCACAGCAGCAGCACCACCACAGCAGCACCACCACAGCAGCAGCACCACCACAGCAGCAGCACCACCACAGCAGCAGCACCACCACCGCAGCAGCACCACCACAGCAGCAGCACCACCACAGCAGCAGCACCACCACAGCAGCAGCACCACCACCGCAGCAGCACCACCACAGCAGCAGCACCACAGCAGCAGCACCACCACAGCAGCAGCACCACAGCAGCAGCACCACCACAGCAGCAGCACCACCACAGCAGCACCACCACAGCAGCAGCACAGCAGCAGCACCACCACAGCAGCACCACCACAGCAGCACCACCAGCAGCAGCACCACCACAGCAGCAGCACCAGCAGCAGCACCACCAGCAGCAGCACCACCACCACAGCAGCAGCACCACCACAGCAGCAGCACCACAGCAGCACCACCACAGCAGCACCGCCACAGCAGCACCACCACAGCAGCACCACCACAGCAGCAGCACCACAGCAGCAGCACCACCACAGCAGCAGCACCACAGCAGCAGCACCACCACAGCAGCAGCAGCACCACCACCACAGCAGCAGCACCACCACAGCAGCAGCACCACCACAGCAGCACCACCACAGCAGCAGCACCACCACAGCAGCAGCACCACCACAGCAGCACCACCACAGCAGCAGCAGCACCACCACCACAGCAGCAGCACCACCACAGCAGCACCACCACAGCAGCAGCACCACAGCAGCAGCACCACCACAGCAGCAGCACCACCACAGCAGCAGCACCACCACAGCAGCAGCACCACCACCGCAGCAGAACCACCACAGCAGCAGCACCACAGCAGCAGCACCACCACAGCAGCAGCACCACAGCAGCACCACCACCACAGCAGCAGCACCACAGCAGCAGCACCACCACAGCAGCAGCACCACAGCAGCAGCACCACCACAGCAGCAGCACCACAGCAGCAGCACCACCACAGCAGCAGCACCACAGCAGCAGCACCACCACAGCAGCAGCACCACCACAGCAGCACCACCACAGCAGCAGCACCACAGCAGCAGCACCACCACAGCAGCAGCACCACAGCAGCAGCACCACAGCAGCAGCACCACCACAGCAGCAGCACCACAGCAGCAGCACCACCACAGCAGCAGCACCACAGCAGCAGCACCACCACAGCAGCAGCACCACAGCAGCAGCACCACCACAGCAGCAGCACCACCACAGCAGCAGCACCACCACAGCAGCAGCACCACCACAGCAGCACCACCACAGCAGCAGCACCACAGCAGCAGCACCACCACAGCAGCAGCACCACCACAGCAGCACCACCACAGCAGCAGCACCACCACAGCAGCAGCACCACCACAGCAGCACCACCACAGCAGCAGCAGCACCACCACAGCAGCAGCACCACCACAGCAGCACCACCACAGCAGCAGCACCACCACAGCAGCAGCACCACCACAGCAGCAGCACCACCACAGCAGCAGCACCACCACCGCAGCAGCACCACCACAGCAGCAGCACCACCACAGCAGCAGCACCACCACAGCAGCAGCACCACCACCGCAGCAGCACCACCACAGCAGCAGCACCACAGCAGCAGCACCACCACAGCAGCAGCACCAGCAGCACCACCACAGCAGCAGCACCACAGCAGCACCACCACAGCAGCACCACCACAGCAGCAGCACCACCACAGCAGCACCACCACAGCAGCAGCACCACAGCAGCAGCACCACCACAGCAGCAGCACCAGCACCAGCACCACCACAGCAGCAGCACCACCACCACAGCAGCAGCACCACAGCAGCAGCACCACCACAGCAGCAGCACCACCACAGCAGCACCACCACAGCAGCAGCACCACCACAGCAGCACCACCACCACAGCAGCACCACCACAGCAGCAGCACCACAGCAGCAGCACCACCACAGCAGCAGCACCACAGCAGCAGCACCACCACAGCAGCAGCAGCACCACCACCACAGCAGCAGCACCACCACAGCACCACAGCAGCACCACCACAGCAGCAGCACCACCACAGCAGCACCACCACAGCAGCAGCAGCACCACCACCACAGCAGCAGCACCACCACAGCAGCACACCACAGCAGCAGCACCAACCACCACAGCAGCAGCACCACCACAGCAGCAGCACCACCACAGCAGCAGCAGCAGCACCGCCACAGCAGCACCACCACAGCAGCAGCACCACAGCAGCAGCACCACCACAGCAGCAGCACCACCACAGCAGCAGCACCACAGCAGCAGCACCACCACAGCAGCAGCACCACAGCAGCAGCACCACCACAGCAGCAGCACCACAGCAGCAGCACCACCACAGCAGCAGCACCACCACAGCAGCACCACCACAGCAGCAGCACCACAGCAGCAGCACCACCACAGCAGCAGCACCACAGCAGCAGCACCACAGCAGCAGCACCACCACAGCAGCAGCACCACAGCAGCAGCACCACCACAGCAGCAGCACCACAGCAGCAGCACCAGCACCAGCACCACCACAGCAGCAGCACCACCACAGCAGCAGCACCACAGCAGCAGCACCACCACAGCAGCACCACCACAGCAGCAGCAGCACCACCACCACAGCAGCAGCACCACCACAGCAGCACCACCACAGCAGCAGCACCACAGCAGCAGCACCACCACAGCAGCAGCACCACCACAGCAGCAGCACCACCACAGCAGCAGCACCACCACCGCAGCAGCACCACCACAGCAGCAGCACCACCACAGCAGCAGCACCACAGCAGCAGCACCACCACAGCAGCAGCACCACAGCAGCAGCACCACCACAGCAGCAGCACCACCACAGCAGCACCACCACAGCAGCAGCACCACCACAGCAGCAGCACCACCACCACAGCAGCACCACCACAGCAGCAGCACCACCACAGCAGCAGCACCAGCACCAGCACCACCACAGCAGCAGCACCACCACCACAGCAGCAGCACCACAGCAGCAGCACCACCACAGCAGCAGCACCACCACAGCAGCACCACCACAGCAGCAGCACCACCACAGCAGCACCACCACCACAGCAGCACCACCACAGCAGCAGCACCACAGCAGCAGCACCACCACAGCAGCAGCACCACAGCAGCAGCACCACCACAGCAGCAGCAGCACCACCACCACAGCAGCAGCACCACCACAGCAGCAGCACCACCACAGCAGCACCACCACAGCAGCAGCACCACCACAGCAGCAGCACCACCACAGCAGCACCACCACAGCAGCAGCAGCACCACCACCACAGCAGCAGCACCACCACAGCAGCACCACCACAGCAGCAGCACCACAGCAGCAGCACCACCACAGCAGCAGCACCACCACAGCAGCAGCACCACCACAGCAGCAGCACCACCACCGCAGCAGCACCACCACAGCAGCAGCACCACAGCAGCAGCACCACCACAGCAGCAGCACCACAGCAGCACCACCACAGCAGCACCACCACAGCAGCAGCACCACAGCAGCAGCACCACCACAGCAGCAGCACCACAGCAGCAGCACCACCACAGCAGCAGCACCAGCACCAGCACCACCACAGCAGCAGCACCACCACCACAGCAGCAGCACCACCACAGCAGCACCACCACAGCAGCAGCCACCACAGCAGCAGCACCACCACAGCAGCACCACCACCGCAGCACCACCACAGCAGCGGCACCACAGCAGCAGCACCACAGCAGCAGCACCACGGCAGCAGCACCACCACCACAGCAGCAGCAGCACCGCCACCACAGCAGCACCGCCACAGCAGCAGCACCACAGCAGCAGCACCACGGCAGCAGCACCACCACAGCAGCAGCACCACACAGCAGCACCACCACAGCGGCAGCAGCACCACCACAGCAGCAGCACCACCACAGCAGCACCAGCAGCAGCACCACGGCAGCAGCACCACCACAGCAGCAGCACCACCACAGCAGCAGCACCACCACAGCAGCAGCAGCACCACACCACAGCAGCACCACCACAGCAGCACCGCAGCAGCAGCACCGCCACAGCAGCACCACCACAGCAGCACCACCACAGCAGCAGCACCACCACAGCAGCAGCACCACCACAGCAGCAGCACCACCACAGCAGCACCACCACAGCAGCAGCACCACCACAGCACCAGCACCACCACAGCAGCAGCACCACCACAGCACCAGCACCACCACAGCAGCAGCAGCAGCACCACAGCAGCAGCACCACCACAGCAGCAGCAGCACCACAGCAGCAGCACCCACGTCAAAGTGTTCCCAGTGTTTCTGAGGTGAGTTCATGTGAGCTCATGCAAGAGTCGTCATTCTAAACACAAATGGTCTGAATACAGTGAATCACAGCTGTGACGATTAATGTGGACAACAGGCCAACAGTGAAGAAGTGGCACCAAAAAGTACTTCAGATGAACGCTTATAGGTGACCAGAACAAGTCTAGGTTCTGTTTTTCTCTTTAAGTGTCAGCCTGTATTTCTTTCTTTAAGTTATCCAGATAAATGAGTCCAACCTTTATCAAGAGTTTATTCCTCTGTGTAGAATCAAGATGTACAATAAGCACTTAACGTCTTGTTGTGTGATTTAGAATACATATTAAATTCTTAAAAATGGTTGAAATACATGGTTGGTTGACTCAATCTTCCTTGTGAACTGGTTTTAAAAGTAATCGTTTCTTCCTTAAACTCAGCTCATCTTTGAACCCATTCTTCAGTTTAATCTTTTCAACCTTATTCATCAACATTTAATGTTTTTATAGTTTTCTAATGCTGCCGAGTGTCTCTTCAGTAAATCATAAATATTATTTCAGGAGGCAAACCCAGAAATGCAGCTGTGCTTTAACATTTGTCAGTCCAACTCTGTTTTGTTCCATTCAAAAGCTTTGAGACTCTCTGTGCGTCTCCACCAACAGGTTATGGACCTGTTACAGACTAAAGCTCCAGCTCAGTTTGGTTTGACTGTTATTCCTGCAGGTGAACAACACACCTCTGCCTTTTACTTTGAAAAAAAGCAACACCTTAAACCTCGTTTATATAGTACATATACAACCTTTTCAGTCCAACTGGGTCTAAATGTCTGTGGTAGCCCTTTCTGTAATGTGTTTTCTCTGATGACTCTCTAAAATGCTTCATTAATGATCACATATTATGCTTATTATACTAATAAACACTGACATTATTAAGCCTTAAATACATCAGCGCACTGCCTCTAACGGTGGCAGCTGTAAAGCATTTGCAAAGCAACAGCAGAGCTTTGTGAGGGAAGTGGAGTAAAGCAGCAGCAGCAGAGGGGTTAATTTAATGTGCAAGACAAGAACTACAGGAAGACTAGAACAGGACTAACACAAGGCTACAGTGGGACTAGAGTGGGACTAGAGTGGGACTACAGACGGACTACAGTGGGACTACAGAGGGACTACAGTGAGACTACAGTGGGACTACAGAGGGACTACAGTGGGACTACAGAGGGACTACAGTGGGACTACAGACGGACTACAGAGGGACTACAGAGGGACTACAGTGGGACTACAGTGGGACTACAGTGGGACTACAGACGGACTACAGTGGGACTACAGAGGGACTACAGTGAGACTACAGTGGGACTACAGAGGGACTACAGTGGGACTACAGACGGACTACAGAGGGACTACAGAGGGACTACAGTGGGACTACAGTGAGACTACAGAGGGACTACAGTGGGACTAGAGGGACTACAGAGGGACTACAGTGGGACTAGAGTGGGACTACAGACGGACTACAGTGGGACTACAGTGAGACTACAGTGAGACTACAGAGGGACTACAGAGGGACTACAGTGAGACTACAGTGGGACTACAGTGAGACTACAGTTGGACTACAGTGGGACTACAGTGAGACTACAGTGGGACTACAGTGAGACTACAGTTGGACTACAGTGAGACTACAGTTGGACTACAGTGAGACTACAGAGGGACTACAGAGGGACTACAGTGGGACTACAGTGGGACTACAGTGGGACTACAAAGGGACTACAGAGAGACTACAGTGGGACTACAAAGGGACTACAGAGGGACTACAGTGGGACTACAGTGGGACTACAGTGGGACTACAGTGGGACTACAGTTGGACTACAGTGGGACTACAGTGAGACTACAGAGGGACTACAGAGGGACTACAGTGGGACTACAGTGGGACTACAGTGGGACTAAAGTTGGACTACAGTGGGACTACAGTGGGACTACAGTTGGACTACAGTGGGACTACAGTGAGACTACAGAGGGACTACAGAGGGACTACAGTGGGACTACAGTGAGACTACAGAGGGACTACAGTGGGACTACAGAGGGACTACAGTGGGACTACAGTGAGACTACAGTTGGACTACAGAGGGACTACAGTGGGACTACAGAGGGACTACAGTGGGACTACAGAGAGACTACAGAGGGTCTTTTGGGGTCTGGGGGCAGCAGCTGGTACCTGTCCGACTGTGGAGAGGGGCAGTGATAGTCTGGCGTGAGACAGGTGGCGCTAACGCTCCTAACCCTGTCCAGAGGAGGCTGCAGGTCACTATCCCACGAAGGAGGAGACAGAGAAACAGACAAACAGTGGAAAAACAGAAAAGAGATTAAAATAAAAACTGGTGTCTTTTCAGATACATGGAGTCAAACTAATGTGAAGACTTATGAGTATTTATCAAAAGACAGAAGGCAGGGGCAAATAAAGACTGGGTCATAAAAGCCAGGACTTTGTCTTAAGATTAGAGCACAAGTCTCCAGAATGAACTATTGATCCATGACAACATTTCTAAGTTGGCACCAGTGCTAAAGCGGTACATTTTTCCGATACCAGCAGGCAGAAGAGTCTGAGTGAAGAATACGATGCTCAGGAGAAGGGACAGGTCTGGACAGCGTCGTAATGTCTGACGTTTGGCACATGGGGAACTCCTTCTATTTTTACTTTCACTTCTTTTCCTTCACGTAGCTTTGGATGGACTTAATTTTAACTAGATTTTAGAGCAGCTGTTGTGGAGCTCTCTTTAGGAAACAACTGGCTCTGATACAGATGCTGACAACCCAAGGTTTTGGTAAATAAAAATAGGTTCCATTTCTATTTTTTGAGTTTTGTTCTCTGATCCCACAGCCTGTAAAGCCTTCTGAGGAAACTTCTGTAGAAATATAATTGTATTGAACTATATAATAAAATATAGACTTTAATAGATCAAACATTAACATGGTTAAACATCAACTTATTTATAACAGGCAAGGGTGAAACAAAAAAAAAAAAAAAAATGACAATGAAACAAAATCAAAACTAAAGCTATGTTTGACAATAGATTATAAAAATAAAATAAAAATAATATAAAAGTTTAGATGTGTCTCCTAAACTGTGTTAGACCTAATACACTATAGGCTTCAATTTCCTGTGTGGAGCAGCTAAAGGAAATACTGTCCTCTTGTGGACATTTACCCTCACTACACCATGAGGTTCAATCTGACAACAGCTTTATTTCCTCAAAAAACACAAATCAAACCAAGATTCAGAGTCAAAGCCAGAGCAGTGCCACAGAACAAAGGTCGGAGCCACAGCAGAGAGTGAGCAGTGTGACTGGGCCAGCGTTACCTGGTGTGGAGGCACTCGGCACTATTGCCTCGCACTGATTGGTGGAGCATGATGACCTCACTGTGGTTACCATGGAGATGGGGTGACACATGAGGAAATGGACAACAGCAGAAGGAGAAGAGGGTGAATAGGAACAGACGCTGGTCACTGCTTTTTATCCAAACAAACAAACACACACACACACACACACACACACACACACACACACACACACACACACACACACACACACACACACACACACACACAGGAAACAAACACATACACACATACAAAACACACATGCATGCACAAACATACACACACACACACACACACAAACACGCACACACACACAGAAAACAAACACACATACACACACAGAAAACACACACATACACAAACATACTCACACACACACACAGGAAACAAACACATACACACATACAAAACACACATGCATGCACAAACATACACACACACACACACACACAAACACGCACACACACACAGAAAACAAACACACATACACACACAGAAAACACACACATACACAAACATACACACACACACACACAGGAAACAAACACATACACACATACAAAACACACATGCATGCACAAACATACACACACACACACACACACAAACACGCACACACACACAGAAAACAAACACACATACACACACAGAAAACACACACATACACATACACAAACATACACACACACACACGCACACACAGAAAACAAACACATACAAAACACACATGCATGCACAAACATACACACACACACAAACACGCACACACACACAGAAAACAAACACACACACACACACACACACACACAGAAAACACACACATACACACACAAACACACACACACACAGAAAACACACACATACACACATACAAAACACACATGCATGCACAAACACACACACACACACACACAGAAAACACACACATACACACATACAAATCACACATGCATGCACAAACACACACACACACACACACACACACACACACACACACACACACACACAGAAAACACACAAATACACACATACAAAACACACATGCATGCACAAACACACACACACACACACACAGAAAACACACACATACACACATACAAATCACACATGCATGCGCACACACACACACACACACACACACAACCAAAACATAATAAAACCAAATATCTATAAAACGATTTTTCCCACTTTTACTCGTTTAATTTCTTATATCTTTAAACCATGATTTTTGTCTGAACTTTATTAATACAGTTTTATAATGTATTTTTACAATTTTAGGGACATATAGAGAAAACATTGTCCTGGAAGCATTAAACAAAAGTAAAATTCACATCAGCTGCTGTTTGTGCTTTCGTGGCAACAAACCATCGGTTTGTGGATTAGAACTGGATTTTCTGTCTGCAATAAAGTAGAAATGATCAACACTAGAGACATAAAGGGTTGTGGCCCTAAAATGCTAACGTGCTTTACTCTATTGACACGACTTATGACAACAATAACTTAGGTACTGCACCAAAATCTGCAATATCAAAATAAAAAAGCTTCAAAAGGCACCAAAAAACAATGAAAACAATCAAAACCATGTTGAAGCAGACAAGCTGCACACGGACTCACCACCAGCGTCACACAAACAGAAACTTCCACTGCTTTTGACACAACTCTTAAAACTACATCCACACAAAGTTTTCATTCTAAAAGGGTTTTCTGCTTTTCACATAACCTCCATTGGCTAAAAAGTACACAACAAGGTCACATTACGAACTGTCGTGTCTAAAACCCTAATGCAGAGACTGATTTATATGGTTTTAAAATGAAAATGTATTTGTGTGGACGCAGCCTGATGCCTCACAAACAGACACTCACCTGTCGTCCAGGTAGTCCTGGTTCCGGCCTCGTGCCGGGTCGTAGAACCGGTTCGGAGAACGGGAACGCCGGCTGTGAGGAAGCTCATCATCCAAACTCCTGAAGAACAGAATATTAAACAGATTAAGCTGTGTCCAGACTACTCCCTAGTCCTCTTATTGACTTTGTTGAAATTTTATAACACACAAAGTACAATGTTTGCAGATTAGAATCCAGTTAAAACCATTACAACTGTTGAAAGTACTAGTTAAACCCTTAAAATCCCTTCCAAGTCCAGTTTAAACCAGTTTAAAACCAGTTAAAGACCAAATTAAACCACTTTAACATTAAATCAGACTTCTCCAAATCTATTTATGTTCATTTATAATTCATTTTGAAATAGTTAAAGCCTGTGTTAAACCACTTAAAACCAAACCAAAGCCAGTTATAACCAGTTTGAATCTATTTAAAACCAGTTAAAGTCCAAAGTAAATCCCTTATTCCACAAACTCATGTAGAAAACTCGCTGAATAAAACACCTTCTCTTATTTATATGTATTCATTTGTCACATAAGTCATGCCGATGTAAAAATCAGCTGATAATTTGTTCTGTCCACTGCAGACTCGTGTAGGGAGGGGACGCTGCCTTTGTCTCTGTCGTTTTTCTGTGGTCATCAGACGATACCTGAAATAAGCATCGTTCTCAGCAGTTCTCTAAACCAATGACAACATTCCCTGGTTATTTATTAAAAAAGTGTATGTGATGTACAGTATATTCAGCCTGTGTTAATGATGTCCCGTGTGTATAAGACACAGACCGGACCGTGCCGCGAGGGAGTGGTCAGGTGTCTTTTTTGTTTGTTTTTTTTACAGCAGACGTTTGGCTTGAAGGGTTTGGCTCGGCTCAGTAAAAGCAGCGTTGGCAGCACTCGATGTTCTGCATCAGATGGATTTTCATTAAGAGATGGACTCCTCTTCCTGTCTTCCAACAAAACTCCACTTTCTCTCCATCTGCCATGTTGTTTTTACGAGCTTTACAACATGTCTTCTTCGCACAACATCCATATTTACAAAAGGGCTGCAGCATTATTGATCTGCACTGTTGATTTTTTTGGACCTGCTGTATATTTATGTATTTGTACTATTTTCCAATTCAGAGCACCAAGTTTTCTTTACATATTTTCTTATATATATATATATATATATATATATATATATATATATATTTTTTTTTTGGTATTAATTATTTTCTGTAATTTTTTTATATATATATTATATATTTTTGGGATTTTTTTTTATTCACAAATATTATTTAAGCCACTTTTTTCAGTTTTTTCAACAACTGCATTTTCAGATTATATATGTGATGTCTTGAGGTTGTAATTGCTGTAATGTGAAACACTTTTCCATAACGTAATCTAATCATTTCTTATCTTCTTTTATAAACATTGGCGAGTATTTAAATGAAGAGTGCAGCCTGGTTTACTGAGGTGAGCTTAGTGACCTGTAAGAGCAGTCAATAGTGCCAAAATTGTACTCTCTGATGTCCGGCTTCAGCTGAGTCAGGTTTACACTGCCACAACCAACTTCTGCCTTCAGCTCAACAATATACTTCCTGTTAAATCCCGGCTTTAGGAACTCAGAGTAAATATATGATAATACATATCTAATTAGATCATTTTACTGTCTTTCTCAAAAGTCAGTAAACCTTTCTAATAGCAGGCCCCTAATATTGGGTCTTTGTTGATTTAACTCCACGATCATCTTAGACAAACAGGTCTACGTAATATTGTTTATTATTATATAATCATTTTGTTATTACGATGTTTACAGCGTGATTAGTCGGCAGTCTCTCAGCACAGACATCGGACCTGAAACTCTGCGCCGACGCGACCGACTGGACGACAAAGAGAGCGAATCAGATAAAATGCTAATTAGGAATTAATCTTAGCGTTGGTGGATATTCTGAGACTGCTTCCTACTGTGAGAGGATAAAAGTCGGAAATGTTAAACGAGGCATTATCTAGTTTTGAATTTGGACTCGTTGCAGTAAACGTCTTTTGTTTTGGTAGGTCCCAAAAGAATCGTAACTAAAATAGAGCCATTTCTGATATTTAGCGGTGATTTTGTTGGAAGCTTGTAGGATGTGACAAAGTGAACCCAGAGGTTGGTTACAAATGACCCCCCACCAACCCCCGAGAGACGATGTTTTTAAAACCAGAACAGGAGGTGCAGCTGATTTATGATTGAATTGAATTACAAAAAGCAAGACAATAAGACAAAAAGATGTCTGAAAATGGAAAGAAATCCAGGTCTTGACCTTATTTTTCTTTTGTATTTTGTTTCTGTGGAGTTAGTCTGTTCCCTCTTGAGTGAGCGTTCTAGTGGCTGGTCATGGGAGACCTTCTGACCCCTCTCACCTCTGAGCGGGGACGTTGGGAGGCCGCGAGCGCGTCCGTCCCTGCTCTTCTCGATGGGGGGACACAGACCTGGAGCGGATGTGATGGGCGGGGGTCCTCTGCTCCCCGGGGACCTCCAGTGTGGACGAGGGCTCCCTCTGTCGCTCTCTGCCCCGGCTCTCGGCTGCTGGGACCGACACAGGACGAGAACAAACAGAAATCCTTAAGTACTGCATGAGCTGTGTTTCTATAAGAGTTAAACCATATTTGAAGAGAACTTTTAACGTAGTTTGAATACTGTGTCGTCTGGAACTGGAACTGTCACTGTTTTATTGTGAAGCCAAACTGGACAGTCTCAGTGAAAACAGCCTTTTGTATTGGACTAATATTAGAACGAGAACTGGCTTGTATTTGTTTAAGAAAAGCCTTCTGTTTAGTTTCATGGAACAATCTGTGGAGTTAAAAATACTCAGAGTGAACAGCCCTTAAGGGATTTTAAAGTGTTTTGAACCCAAGGCTACCGTCTTTGTTCACGACAGAAGAGCAGCTCAAAGCTCACGGCGGGACGAGCTTGGACTGAGACGCCAAGCTCCGGGTTTGTACCTGTTCACGGAAATTAAAGGAAAAACTTAGTTAAAGAGAGTTTATCTTGAGTGCTACCTTTTTAAATGTCACAGGAGGGCAGTGTAAAGTTTTCTGGAGACAAAAAACAGTCTCCAAGTAAAATAAATCTAAAGAAAACAGCAAACTAATAAATCTGGTCCTAAATCTTTAATGGGACACATATTGTTTTGTTCGTTTACATCAATGGTTCACTTTAATTAGCTTTTTGCAATTTTATTAAATGCAACATTTTACAAAAAGACTTTATAATTAACTATACATTTAAAGATGAATTAAGAACCAAACAACTTTAAATAGATGCTGCAGTAAAATTTGTAAATGATTATTCAAGTCTCAATGTTTATTACTCAATGGAGCTTAGTAATAACCCACTAATGCTTAAAACTTTCTAATAACTACACACTTTTAAACATTAGTGGATTATTACTTTGTCACCCATTTTTCAAAAATTTAGAACAGACCCAAATAACGATTTTGATAACCCCCTTTGGGTCTTGACCCAGAGTTTGGGAGGTTATTACATTTACATTTACATTTACATTTATTCATTTAGCAGACGCTTTTATCCAAAGCGACTTACATTGTTCTACAGTAATTACCAGTGTTACAGTCACTGGAGGCAAGGTGGGTTAAGTGTCTTGCCCAAGGACACAACGACAGTATGAACTGTGGGGAGAGCGGGAATCGAACCCCCTACCTTCCGGTTGAAAGACGACTGCTCTACCCACTGAGCTACTGCCGCCCCTTATTACATTTTGAGGATCTTCTGAAAAAGGGGAAAATGAGTGAACGAAGGATTTCTAAGAATAGCTCTTAATACACTTTTTTGATTGGTTTGGATTTGACTGAGGCTTTGTTTGTGGCAGTAACAGATAAAGAGTGGGACAAAAGGCAGTGTCATAAACACACACAAGGAAATACCAGACGTGGACATTTACACCAACTGTTCACTATATATATAATAATAATATATACATATACTATATAATAAGTCAGTGTATGAATAAGAAATGAGTCCCCACCCACCTTTAGACACTAGAGCTGTACCTTCATCAAACTCAGGCTCAGTGAGACGCTGAGAACCTACACATGCAGACAGATATATGCATGCAGACGTTAGGAACGCACATTTACACATTTACATCAACAACTGTGCTTAGTTCAGGACATAATACAAACAGAAGAGACCAATGACAGTGAGAAGAGGAGTAGACAAAGGAGTGGGATGTTCCTGACGTCTGGGGATTATCGGTTAAACAAGACTTAAAGAACTGTCCGATCATGGTCTGCTCCTTTAAATCCAGAGGCTGCAGCCGTTTAAGCACTCACTCTGTCAACAAACGGAAATGAGACGCCCAATTTAAGTTCATTTCTTATCCGTTTTTTCTACTTTTACGAGGATTCCCAGTCACCAAATCGACAGACAGAGGTCCATCTGAGAATTATTGCTTCGTTAAACAAGTCTTTCAGATAAAAAACAGCTCTCACATTTCCCCACGTGTAGATTTATTCTTTCACAGCGTCGGTTTTTATATTAAAGACAGACTGCAGTTGTATGATTTCCTTTAAATGCAGACCCCAGATGTTTAAAATCAGAAAACATTTGACTAGATCAGAGTTTAACGTTCTCTTCCGACAAAGACAGTGGGTTTTAACTTCCTCTGCGTTGTTAATAACCGGTGCATTTGGACAGATGGTGGCTGTAAACCTGCTCTTGTTGCTTATTCAAGCCTAATCATAAATCATTTTATCCAAGCACATTTATTAAATAAGTTACACCACATGAAAAAAATATAATTAGAAGCTGCTATTTTTATGGCGTCTTAATTAAAATTTCTATTAAACTTGGTTCTAATGTTTAAGAAGCATAGGGTATAGAATATAATGTATTTGAATAGGATGGAACAATCATTTATTTTGAGTTTGTTTTCCGGTGGACAGACAGTCAACAGGCTGAGCGCTGACCCGAGCCGGAATCAAACCTGGGTCTCCAGAGTGTGTGCTCTCAGGTGAGCCCCCTACATCAACACTTTGTGGGCTTTGTAACACTTTATTATAACTACACACTATTAACCATTAGTTAAGTATTAATAAAGTATTTGTAATGACTTAATTAATCATTTACAAAGCATTCCTACAACATTAATAAGCACCATTAAGTAATATACATTGTTATTAATGTTTTAATCTTAAATAATACGCTCATAATAATGGTAGATATAAATTACATTTCAATATCTCTAAATGCTTTATACATTAATTCATCATTAATTACATGTTTCTGAAGCGTTACTGTTGCTCTAAAGTGTGTAGTTATTATAAAGTGTCCCCAAAACAGCCAGTGACTAATGCAACGCTAATCATGTGACCTGATTCTGAAAAGTGAAGATCAGAAACACGAAGACATTTAGAACCCGATCAATAACTGTGGTGTGTAAACGAGAAAAACGGAGAAGGGCTGAAAGTTTTAGTCTTCTATTTCTAATCTGAGCCACTTCCGAGGGATTCTGTTTTATCTGCTTTTCTAGTGGCACTCTGTCCAACACAAGGATGACACTACACTCTGAGTCCACTCGTCTCGACCGTGGATCCAACAGAAGAAACAGACACTCACGCTGCAGTTTCTTGGCCGGGCCGTCGGGCTGGATGTGTCGGCGGGACGGGTATGGAGAGGGTTTGGGCAGAGGGATGGAGGACACGTCGTGGGTCTGGAGTGGGTACCAGTGAGGTTTATCGTCCAGTAAGGCTGTCTCCAGCTCGATCAGGATCTGGACATGAGACAGTAACAAACAGCTTTAAAAAGAGCAGTCATGTAGTTTTGGAAGTTAAATGGAAGTCCTGTTGTAAAGTGTTGAGGCAGTTCCATTCCTTTTTTCTGCAATGATCAGAAAGAACTGGATCTGAGGGATTTCACTGATATTTCTTTTTAAAATCCTGATTTTTCTTCATTTTGCTTCAGAGACATTTGCAAATGCAGCACAGCTTTTACCATATGTCTACAGCTCAGGAGTTACCCTGGCAGAACTTGTGATATTTTTGGGTCTATTTCTCAGAAAATACAAATAACACAAACACTTTTTTTTCACTCATAGTTAGTGTTTATCGTCAAACAATTGTGTTCAACCCTTTTAAATCCTAATGACAACAGAAACTACCCAAATGACCCTGATAAAAGTATCCCTGTCCGCACGAACAGCTGCCTCCGTGGGGCAACAGACTTTAAAGACTTATGTCTGAAGAACATCGTTTCTACAGCAGAACTCAAGGCTGTTATAAATATACAGCACATTTTACGGCTTTTAAACAACAAGACCCTTGAAGAGGCCCTGAATGTTTGTGAATCTGGAGCATCTACCAAAGTCATGTGACGGGAAAGAACAGTGTCTGTAAAGGTTTATGGTATATATATGGTGTATAGGTTAAGTGTTGAAAAGAGAAACTGTGATAAGTTGTTAGCATTTATTTACACAGCCATCTCACCAACTACTATAAAAGGAAATTATCTTATGGAAATTCAGTTTAGGCCTTCTTCTGGATTGTTGTAAATTTGACCCTGACAGATATTTGTTACGATCCTTTATCTTTGGTCCAATTTATTTAAAGCCACTATGTATTATTTTGCCATTCATTCATCGCTCAGCACTGATGGACCAAATCATAAAATGTTACGGAGCTCAAAGCACGAACAGTAGCCACAAGACCCTCTCCTCAGAATCCTCGAGAGCAACACATTTAACATTAAAAATGTGAAGTGATGCACTCTTACCTCTCCCATGAAGGTGCTGTCCTCGTCCGGAGACCGGGGCTGGTCCCACAGAGTCAGCTCCAACATGTGGTTCCTGAAGTCCCTCCGATGAACGTGACTGTACACAAAGGTCTGGTTCCACTTGGGCTCGCACGTCTTCTTCACTGCTTTCGTTCGCCGCTTGCTTTTGTCACTTCAACATTTCACAAAGACAGACATTAACTTTTCATTTGAAACTGCATCTGTGACATCTTGCTTCACAAGTGCATAAAAAACGGTCTAGATTATTCGGGAGTGTGTTTTTTGTAATACCTGCGGTCTGGGAGGAAGTACATTTTGACGTAGGGGCTCCTGGGTCGTCCGTCCGGCCTCAGAGGCAGGTCCTGCGCCTGCAGCACATTCACTATGAGCTGGTGACCCGCTTTATCGTACCACAGCTTCACCTGGACCAAAAAAAATAAAAACACACACAAATTTATAACCCAGTGTGTTCAACTCTTAATTTACTGAGAAGGTGTTCAGCCAACAGCTTGTTTTAACCTACTTCTGTAGGGTCCTAATAAATGTCTGCTGCGATGTTATTTGTGCTCTATCTGCAGCTGTTTTCTCCTTTATCTGACTCAGCTAAAGCCAGAAACAAAGTGTTGAAGCAGACCTTCTCGTTTACTTCATCTGAGTTGCAAAGATTGGTAAATCAAACTGCATAGTACATCAGTTTTCAGTGTCCAAGCCTTTCCCGTCAGAAACTAAAAATTAGGTCATTTTTGCACTAAAACTGGATCTGCGTTGGTAAATCTGCGTTAATCTTGTTTGTGACTCACTGAGATCTCTCCGGGCATAAGTTGCGGCGCGTCTTGGAGCATCCCGGGACTGGAGGGGGACAGGACATTTAGGGACGGTCTTTCCTTTGGGGACTCAAATGAACTGGAACCTGCTGCAAAGACAGAGACATGACAAAGGCAAGACAAATCTATTTATTTTTTTTTTTATAGCAGCTCAAAGCAGCACATCAGCTGAGTTAGCAGTAAGTACTTCGACAGGTCTGAGAAAGGTTAACATGATCAACACATACGCAGCAACAGAAGTGTGAAGTCTGCCGTTTAAATGTTCACTTAAAATCAAATCAATCAATCAAATTACAATAAAACAGAGGCTACTCATTAAAAGATTACAATATAATGTAGACATTTAAAAACCTTTTGATCAAAACACCATTCAACACGTGTATAAACCCATAAATGACAGCTAGCTTAGCTTACTGATGTACAGTATTTTTCACATTTATTTTCTAACCACTTTTGGAAACCTTGGAAAATTTTACACTTAACATTGTTTAACCTGTGTTTAATAAAAAGCACATGTCTGCACACACCAACACACTACTTTAGACCCAAGGACGTGAATAAGGAAAACACTTGGCCATACACTGCAGTCAAGTGCTCCTCAAAGCATCCCCTTTTACGAGTTTGAAAGTCATTTTGCCGAATTCATAGTTTGTTTACCTTTGAAAAGTCTCACAATAATCTCCACAGACTCAATGTCTAGTTAGTAAATCTATTTAAATCTGCACTTAACTCACATTATTGCTTTTAAAGGCTGAATCCTAACAACAACTCAAATTTATCTTTGATTTTGTAGCTAATGTTAAGTGTATAGACATGAACAAAGAACTAGTCCATTAATGTAGACTCTACCTTGTGCTTTTTTATCTACACATAAGAGGTGACATCTGAAATCTCATTTTAATAGGAACTTCATGTTATTGTTCTGTCTTGAGGTCTTGAGCAAGTGTTGTATTTCCAAGAGCAACATGAATGCTCCACCTTTGTTTTAAGGCGTGTGCTCCGATCTTCTCCCTTGTTCTGGAAAGCTGCACAAAACGAAGAGTGTCCTATAAATACCTCTCCTCTTTAGGATGTTTATGTCAGAGCTGTGCAGCAGAGAAGGCGGTGTGGGTCGGGTGACAGTGGAAGATAAATGAGGCGGCCTCAGGTCCAGATCTCGGTGGGTTTCTCTGCAGAAGCCTGTAGCAGTTCTGTATAAACTCATTAGAAACTCACTGGAACAACACAGTGCTGACGACAGAAGGGAATTTCCTTCACTTTTTTCCTTTCTCTGAGGGTTTTACTGGGTTAGACACATGTTGTGTAGAGCTAGTACAGACGTTGATCTAAACTTGAATTAGTCACCTTACCTCACCTTTACATATTCCACTTTCATTTTTGAGCGTTACTTTTGCATGTACTTCATGGAAACGTAACGTGATGTGAAAAAAAGTAGACACTGTTAAAAACTCAGATATTTAACAGAATAACAGAATGATTTGTGCTGCACTCCTCTGGGTGTTGGTCATCATTTAAGAGTCTCGGACCACAGTGCTGTAGAAATGAACATCTTTTCACTGAAGCGCTACAGCTCAGGTCAGAATGCTTTACTTTTAAAGCTGACAATCCACACTGTGCCCAAGAAACACCTTGAAGCTCAGCATGTTTGACGAATGTGAGCGCGTTCAATGATGGTCAGGCACAATCTGTCTCTGAGAATTTTCAGGTGAGCCCCATGGAGTACACTTTAGTGCTAGATAGAATATCTGATGGGAGACAATATAAAAATAGATATAACCTTTCTAAAAGCCTTTGTCTTGAGATAAGTGGCAGTTAAGAGTTTGCATAATTTATTTTAACTATTGTCTTTGTCGGTAAAAAATGTGTGGCCTCATTCTTGAAGCTTAATTCACGGCAGAATTAATCTTGTCATAAACGGCGCTAGCTGCAGTACAGGCCACACACAGATTTTAGAAAAAAATACATTTCTAATGCGTTCGTTTTATGAGAGGGTAATGCAGTAACATCATACAGTTTTTAAGAGCTGTAAGGATGTAACCTAATGAGTTACTTTGAAAAGTAATGCTACCCAACACTGCTCTGTACACACATGTAGCTCTTGTGTCCATATATGGGCTTTGGCAGACCCTTCTTAACGACACTCCCCAAAAGAAGAACTTTTATGAAGTTTTGTTCAAAAACGAATGATGGCCATTGTTATTTGCGTTGTACTGTTGAGTTCTCCGTTCACAGATGACACCACATAAAGAAAAGAGTGCCTTACAACAAAGCCAGGTCAGCTACAGGAGGCAGTGGTGCTCAGCCCTGTCAGTGTGAGCAGTGTTGCCAGATTGGGTTGACGATTTCAAGCCCAAAAGCTCACTAAAACCCGCCCAATCCAAGAAAAAAAAAACGCCCAAATAATAATAAAATAATGTGATATAATTGGATTGCCATATCAGTCAAGATTAATTAGCACCATTGTATTTCCTTAAAACAAAATGATGACAAAAATAAATGATCAATTTCCCAGGAAAACGAATTAAACAGGGCAAATACATTAAAATACAGTTGTGTATGACTAAAATTTCTAAGAGGAAACTGTCAAAATCATGAAATTAACCAATGACACATGTAGGCTATCATTTTCGAAATACAACAGTAAGAATAAACTAATTTAAGTTCAAAGAGTGTCCATTATAAGTGATTGGAATAAAAAACGTAATAGCAGGCATTACACACATTAATGCACACACACCACAGCCAAAGTGTGTCATTCACTGAACGTTACATACAGTATGATAATAATCCTACAACCAAAAAAGAACAAGAATGCGTTATCTGTATGTTGTGCTTTAGACAGAACTACAGTAAAGTTATGTATTTCGTGATTATTTATAGAACATAACGCAGAACAAAATGATTAATCGTTGATTCAAACCTCTTTCAGCAGCGTTCGGGACGAGTAGAACGCAGTCGTGTTTAAAAGGTGCATGTCAGGCCAGTGTGCACGTGATGGACAAGAGTCATGACCAACAGTATATTTGAGTCATTCACCTGTGCTCCTAGAGTTGGTTAAAGAATCTTCGAGTCACAGGTGTAATCCATGTTTTGAGAGTTGTTCACTCTCCCACTCATTACTGTATATTTATGACACTTTTGCGTAGCGATCACTTGAATATCCAGCTACAATTTTGCGCTAAAAAACCTACAAATGAGCGAGCGCGTCTCCCTCCTGATCGCTGATTGGCTGAAAGTACGTGCTCTACGCCAGCTGACTGTACGCTGGGCCTGTGTTGATGACTGATTTTATGGAGTACATGCACATCTGAGTTTGTTATTAACCCGTTAGACTTTACAATTTAGATGTTTGAAAACTGTCCGCAAACCTGCCCAAATTTTGTCCACCCGCCCAAACCCATTTTCACCCGCACAATCAAATTCAAAACCACCCAATCTGGCAACACTGAGTGTGAGTACAGACAGCTGGGGCACTGTTTTATCGTCCAAAAGGTTAGTACAAAATAAGAATACTGTGCCAAATTCAGCACCGCTCCACTGACATAGACAGTAAGGTCCAGTCACTAAAAGGTCTGTTGATTGGACAACAGAGAATCCTCACTCAGACAAACACAGAAAGCTTGTCTTTGTTGGGTGATAAAAGGAGAACACCTGTTTCTGCTTTTAGAGCGCTTGCTTGACTTGACTATGCTTTAGCTGTCACTGTTTGCGATGCTAACATTTGTCTGCACACACAAGCCAGGATTGAGTTTGCTGTTCCAAACTAAACCATCCTGAACTGAACCGTACCCATTGGTAGAAAAGGATTTGTTTCATCACAGCAGATACTTACTGGATTCTAACGGAGGGTGGGACGTGTCGGGGATTCTTGGGATATCACTGTGAAAGAAGCAACAGACAAAGTCCCTTTAGCACCGTAATTAAACTTATTAAATGCTTCGTTCAGAGCATTCACTATTTTCTAAAAGTTGATGTTTGCTTTTAATCCCACTTTTTTAAAGTAAAAACCGAGTCAGTTTAAACTTCCCAGCTTCTCTATAGATTTTTTAAAATAATGCAGAGTACAATAATGTATAAAGAAAAGTGTTTAAATGTTAAAAACAAAAGAGACAACATTAAAATAAATGCAATATATGTTTAGAAAAAAATCCTACCCATTGGGAATTTGCAAGTATTCTACTTTATGGATCAACAGCAAGTATACAGTAGTATATGAAACTGGATAAAGTGTGTGTTTAATGGGCGTCTTACCCGATGGGTCTGGACACCACCAGCTCGACCTGAGGCTCGGACTGAGACTCCAGGATGATGTTGTAAACCTCCTTCATGGTGGCTCCTGGTAACAGCTTCCCGTTCCACTGCAGCACCTCGTCTCCTGCAAAGAACAAAAGCAAAATATATCCAAGTATTCAACCAGAAGTGAAAGTTAGATTACAATGAGGCACATATTTTGGTGCATGTTCATATTAGAAAAGTTAATTACTTTAAGTACTTTACTTGACATTTTACTTTACACTGTTTACAACTTTATTACCACATCTACAACCAGGTTTCATTTAGAAAAAAAAGGAGGAACAGTTTAATTGACAAATGCTAAAGTAATCTATTAGCTTGGGCAAGACTTTAAGAGATTTTGTTTTATTGAAAATATATATGTTTTTCGCGACAGGCAACAGGGCAGCCGATAGCTTTATTTGCTAACTTTAGCTTTAGCATTGGATCAGATAGCATTAATAAATTAATTGATCACTGTCTGGCTTTTAGGATTCACAAAAGTCAGACTAAATACCTTTTAATAGATTTCAGGGTGGAGCACAGTTCCAGTGTGTTGCAAAGAGAGTCTATAGCTGTTATTTTTTCATTGATAATGTTCCGCTCTTATCTCTAATTGGTCTTTTACATTCATTTATTCACTCATTTTCTTCCTCTTGGTCCCGTTAGGGGTCGTGGGGGACTGGAGCCTATCCCAGCAGCTTTGGGCCTGGACAGTGCCCAGTTAGTCGCAGGGTTAACACATAGAGACAGACAGTGAGAGATAACCATTCACTCTCACATTTATTCACTAGGAACACTTTAGATTTACCAGTTGATGTGTACATGCAAAGCCTTTATTTTATATATAGATAATAGATTAATAGATAATCGCTTTCTTAAGTTTTTGGGGGCAGTAAGGCTAGTCTGTTGTTTTCTTTGTTGTGTAAAGTGTAACATCACCAGTCTAGCTTTTCACCTGCTCGTAGATGTCCCACCACGTCGGCCAGGCTGCCCTTCTTAACTTTGGTGATAAAGGCACCTAATCTTCCCGACTCGGTCACTCGGCCTCCCACGACCTGCACACACACAGAAAACACGTTCACGGAGAAATACTCAAACTACACACCGGTATGTCCAGTCTGTGACCTGACCTTTAGGCCCAGCAGAGCTCCGGCCTCTTTGGGCATGTTGGCACTTCTCTTGCTCAGTGTTATTCGTCCGATCAGATGGTCTCCTTCTTTAGACGGCTGCCAGTTGACCGGATGCTTAACGGGAGCAGACAGAGATAATATATTCAAGACTTTAACAGATTTAAACCAACACAGCCTTTGTTTCTCTTTTAAATTCCCTTTTGATGCAGTTATTTGAATAGGACTGGGGCCAGAATACATTTGACAGTTGTCTTTAAGGTATATCACTGATCTCACTGTAGCTTAGTCTAAATATTAAATGAATTGGTAAAAGATAAAACTAAAAGAAAACCAATGACAATGTTAATAATTTATTTAAAAGTAACCAAAAAAGCATTTTTGAAGACATTTTTGTTCCGTTCCTCATCCATTTAATCCATGCTACTAAAAGGGGTTCTCTCGACTTGTATTTCTTTCAGTTTTTTCCTGCACTTGTCGTACAGGGCTTGCTCTCAGTGCTGCTCTGAAAACTCCTCAGATTTATTGATGTCTCTTTATTTTAAATGTCTGATGTGGCTTGTGATGTTGGAGGAATTTTCTTGTGACAAATGTCGTCTTCTGTCCTGCTCTGACGTTTCATAAAAACTTCCAGAACAGAGAAGAACCAGGAGTGAAAGTCTGCTTCATTTCAGCTTTACCTTATGATGAAGATTGTGGCACTTTTGTTTAGTCAAACAGTTTTGAATCTCCAAAGTTTTATTTAAGAGCAATCCACACCACTTCAGATATATCTTCAGTAAAAGGCTTTTGAACTGTGTTTTTATTTCACCTTTAGATTTTCAAGAAACTATAGCCTTAATTTAGCAAACCCAAACATGTACTGGATCTACAGTATCAGAAATAAAGATGTGGAGACTTACGTGCCATACGGTGGGGTCGTGAGGGTAGCACTCCCAGTCACCTGCAACAGACGAGACACGAGTGAGCCACAGAGCGGTATCAGCCGAGTCCATTTAGCAGCACATACCAGCCTCGTCCTGTCAAACAGAGCGCCGCCAAAAAAGGGGGCTCAGTCTACACCAGGCGTCTGTTTACTCAATATTCCGTCAGGCTGGTTCACGGAGCAGCAGCAGGACCGGGCCTCTGTGCCGCCCGGAGGCACGTTTACAAAAGAGAGGACGGATTCAGCAGCGTTTAAACTAACACAAAGGTCTGCCTAAGAATAGACTTTAAAACTGTTTGACTCTATCGGGAAAAAAAGATTCCAATTCCAATTAATGATAAAAAAATAAAATAATGATAATCACAATAATATTTCTTCTGAGGGAAATAAATGAGAGCCCTTCGGGTTTTCCATCTAGAGTAACTTTTTTGATCTTATTCCTAGTCTTAGAACCGTTGAACACAGAAAATCAAAGACATTTCCCTCTGTTCTCTGTGGTTCTCCATAAACAGCAGCAGTGACGGGACAATCCCAGCTCAGAGTTTAGCACTTTTTTTTTACTTTTACCCAAGTGTTTACTGTGCTCTGTCTCAGATCTTAGGAGTCTGGGATTAACGAGACATTTTCCAAGTTAGTTTGTGTTTGATTTTTTTTTTTTTTTTGATTCAGAGTCGTCTCGGAGCAGAATCAGAGCAGTGCTGAGGATGTTAGAGCGACACTGGAGACTATATACTCCACAACAACAGAGAATCTGGTTAAGAACAAAGTTAGTTCTGGCCAGGACATTTCATACTTCACAAGAAATTCAAGTGCCCAACTCCTCACTTTACCAAGTTAATTACGCCCGCTTCAGATTTTTGACCAAGCACATGATAGCTGTCCGACACCACACGAGAAAAAAGTTCTGCCCAGACGAGAACAAGCTGCGAGAACCTCAAACCCTGGGCTGCATGGAAGAAATTACGTTTTGGGAGAAAAAACAAACGTCTCTGTTCTTGCAGAGTATACACCAGGCTTAAGAGTGTGTTTGGGGTCGTTCAAAAGGTCTCTGGTGGTTGCCCCGAGAGCGTGGGTTATTTGTATAAACATCAGGTAAGTTCAACTTTCACAAACCAAAATACTGTCCATCAACTAAATAACATGAGCCGAAGGCAAACGTGAAGGCACTGGGAAGGCATTTGGGATAACAGCGCCCTCTAGTGTGTTTCTTTTTTTGTCGGTGCAGTTTAAACCAAATTAAATGGATTGTTTTATTTGGTTTGAACTCAAGAAAATGGAGTACAAATGTGGATAATGCTACAGTTTAGACTAAAACATTTGCTTCAAAATCTTTGCCCAAACCAAACTGTGATCCATCTAAAAAAGATTCCCTCATTCTGCTTCATTCTCACATTTAGTTCTGGTTTAGTCTTTAATATTGATTGACGCAGCTCCTGCTTAGACAAGTACAAGTTAGTCTAGTTAGTAATTCTACATACGTCAATCCTGCAACTAAAGGTAAACCCACTCATTCATCACAGAGGTTAAAGGTTAAAGGTTAACAGACACTAGGGCAGAACATTATAAATCGTTTCAGTAACTGACCTCTATTGAACGGTCAACAAGAGCAAGTCAAATAACCTGCGTAAACTGTGATAAAGTTGATATACTTTATATCATACTTATTTATTTTTTTATTTTCATTTACAGCATATTTTAATTTAAGAGTTTGTATTTCAAAGACAAAACGAAACTGTCTCATTCATCAAACACTTCTTTTACAACGAACTGTTCTTCCTCCAGAAAAGACAACACCTTATAACCCGCTCCGTTATCTCTGACCCTAATTAATCAGCCTGTCCTGTCAGCCCGACCCCCGTCTGCCGCAGTTACAGCCCGTCCCGTCCTGTGTTTTGAGGCTGGGGGCTGGACGACACTGTTATGACACGAGTAAAACAGAGCCAAGTGTTTCCAGCAGCAGGACTCTGAGCTTAACCAGGTCTGACAACTTCTACTGACGTTATGTAATCTCTTAAAGCAAAGACCACACACGTTTACAGAATCTGTGCAGAGACCGGGACCACAACGGGACCTTATCAGGTTTTTACTAATCATTACCAAAGATTTAATTGGACTGTAATATGATGCCATGTTTCTGAGGTAATTTATAGAATAGCTCTCATAAATTAAAAAGTCAGTAGACAACAGCCTCGTGGGCACTTGTCTAATAAGCGCAGGGAAAATGACCAAAGAGAACATTACTTTTGTTTTAAAAGGTTATTTTGAAATGACAAAAGGAGGTATTTCACTAAATAGCAAGTTTTATTTTTTTAATCACCTGCACTCCACCTGGTCTAAAGGTCTGACAATAAAAGTAACTGTTTTACTGAGACATTTAAGGAAGTAAGTCATTCTATTTCATTTTAAAATAGACTATATATAGAGAGATACTGTAGCGCTTTATAAAGTCTGTCTGAGCTGAACCCTGTCCGTGCCTTGAGCTAAAAAAGAAAGTGCTGCTGTGTCTTTGCTCCTGGAGAAAAGACTGGCTTTAATCAGAACCGCTCTGAGAACGTGGGAAACAGGTGGAAAACAACAGTGAGTCGTCAGCTGCTGTTGGTTTTTTTTCTTCATTTACTCAAACAAACCTACTTTTAGTGTAAAAACTGACTCTGCAGCAGGAGCCTCTGATACGGTTCTGAGTCGAAAAAACACAGCAGCTACAGCTCAGTTTGGTTTTACTTAAAACCTTAAAATAAACATATTCTCAACAATCATCTGTGACAACATCCGTCGAACCAACTCTGAGTCGACCTGTTCATTATTCACTCTTCACTATTTGTGATTTTATAATGTATTTATGATGAATTTAGGTGTAGGCCTTTTTATGAAGGATTGTAGAAGTATTTTAACTATGAATTAATGATAATGTTGTCTCTTAAATGTTTTATTGTTGTGCTCACCTGTCTGCAGAAGGAAAGTAGCTTTGGCTAAATCTGGTACAAAGCATTTACAGGATTTTCTTGTGACGAATAAAGAATAAACAAAACTGTGGAAAATCAACAGGGGTTAGTGTTTTTCTCCTCCTCCAGGAGAACACCACACCTCTGTTATATTTCACATTTACATTTATTCATTTAGCAGACGCTTTTATCCAAAGCCACTTACATTGTTCTACAGTAATCACCAGTGTTACAGACACTGGAGGAAAGGTGGGTTAAGTGTCTTGCCCAAGGACACAACGACAGTATGAACTGTGGGGAGAGTGGGAATCGAACCACCTACCTTAACCACCGGTTGAAGGACGACCGCTCTACCCACTGAGCTACTGCGACCCTCGTTATTACAATGTCACTTACACAACATCACAGACTCACTCAAATGAACTCTGATTTAACACATCACAGAGTTAGTCACTTAAAACTCGGATTAGCACTAATGTCAACCAGGTCTATGTGTCAGCTCTCTGATTAACTCACTCCCAAAGCAGCTGGGATAGGCTCCTCAGACCCAGGAGACAGGAATGAGAACAGGAAAGGAGGCAGAAAACGAACTGGTCTGAGCTTCAGTCACAGTAGCTGCACTTTGTTTATCGCCAATGGTTTATTTAAAACCCTATTCAACACCAGAAATCAGCATGTTGACAGCAAAAGTTTCAAAATTTACTGTTTGTTTCTTTACATTGTTTGCATAAATTGTAAAAACGGCCAAATCATCAAATGTAGTAATCACCATTGAGTCCCCTCTTTCGTCGGCTGCCTTTGTGTTACATTTTCATTTGTTTTTACCAGATTCAGAATTTTGTGTCTCCTAACCCTCACCTCTCTCGCTGACGCTCTCGATCTCGCCGTCCTCACAGCTGCTGTACTCCGGCGTGGTGCCCCCCTCCTCCTCAGAGCTGCTCATACTGGTCTGCCTCTTGCCCCCGACCCCCCGTTTGGACTTGTACGGCCGTGGCGGGGGCGGCCGGAGAGACTCCGACTGGTCCGAGCTCAGAGAGTCGTTCCGCAGCATGCTCTCGGCCTTTTCCCGTTTGGTCCGTCTCACAGCGGGGCCCTGTCCTGAAACGGGGGGCTCTCTGAGTTCGGGCGGCTGCTGTGGGACCTGCTGCTGCTCGTACGACCCCTGTCCCCCACCCGCCGTCCTCTGTCCCGGGGCTAACACCTCTGTCTGCCCCGGTGCAGCCTGACCCCGTCCTGCTGCAGCACACGGGACGGGCCCTGTTTGGTCCGCGGTCCATCTGGCCCCAGGTCCTCCTCCTCCGACCGGGTCATGCTCCAGAGACCGTCCTTTGGTCAGACGGCGGCTCTCCCTGCGCTCCTTAGACTCCCCCCTGAGGTCCCGGTCCATGGACACCTGCGTCTGGAGTCGGGCCTGTCCCTGACGACGCTCCCCTCGGCCCACGGCTCCACCTCCTCGGCCATTCCTCCTGAAGGACAAACGGAACTTTATCAGACAACATCTGGAGCTGACAGAACTGACAGAAGACTCTGAGAGAGTGGGGATGAATCATTTTAGTGTAAAAAAGTGACAAAAGATTAATGTTTCAGTCTGATTAGAACAAAGATCTATAAGTCACTGGGTCCCTTTTTAAACCATGCCCTTCCTTTGTTCAGGCTGCTTATTGCATCTTTTTACACTTATTAATGTTTCTGATCTTTTCCATGTTCTAGAGCATTAGAGAGATTAAAGAACAGAGGAAATGGAACAAACAGTGTTTTCATTCAAAGTGACTTTTACTCATGTTTATTGTCCACAGTATTGGTGGAATGATCTACCTGCTGCTACAAGATCAGCAGATTCTGTAGACATCTTTAAAAAACGCTTGAAAACATATCTCTTTTGTCAACACCTGACTGACAAACACTAAATTCTTAACTTCCTTCTATCAATTCCTTGCTTCCATTGTTTTCCTCACTTGTAAGTCGCTTTGGATAAAAGCGTCTGCTAAATGACTAAATGTATGTAAATGTATTATTTTGTTTGGACCAAAGTTAAGGAACACAGGGATAAAAGGTGGAGCTAAACACTGCAGTGTGTTGAGTGAGACACAGAGACTCTTAAATATGGAATATGGAATAGAAAGAGAGGAAGAGGCCCTGTCGCCCTACTGCAGCAGGAAGGACAAGACACATCAAGGTACTTTGAAAATGAATAAAAAAAACTCTGTTTAAACTTTAAGAACCGTCACTTCGTCTGGATCATCTGGTTTAGGTGCATATTTCGGCTTGTACAGAGCGCACCTCTCAGGTCACGTCTAAACCCGGGATGTATATGAGGAGTTATTTTATATCACATTCTGTGAGTTCTGTGACCTACACACTTTTCATACATACCAGAGCTGCTTTTCAAAATAAAATAGACACAGTTTAACATTAGTCCAGTCACACCTCGTAACTTCTGCGCTAAAATGCAGGCCATGAGTGTTTGAATTAGGAAAAGGTCTCATGTAAATACTGCTGCTCCTTTTGTTTCCCATAAATCACACTGGAGCAGACGGCTGCAGCTATGATTTAATTGTTAACATAATTGTCTATTACAGTAACAGGAGCAGTGTTGAACACAGAGCTGGAACAGACTGTATTATTCCACTGTTCGTTTAATAAAACCAGAAAAAAGTGAGTCATCTCTTAACAAGGCACAAGTCTTTTGTTCAAACATCTTCTTGTGTTACTTCAATATGAATCATTCTCATGGTAATCATTTTTGCAAATTCTCAAAACTACCCCAAATACATACAGTATATCTGTTTAGTTTAGGTTAAATTTAGGTTCGGAGGAGAAAGACTATTAACACCACAGAGTTAGTTTGAGTCAGACAAACCTTTGACCAAAGTCTAGTTAAAGTAAATATCCACTTAGTAGTTGCATGTTTTACAGAAGTATTACCGACAGGTCTAGTGTCAGTGAATGTGCCGCACTTCTAAAACTAACAGAACTCTAATAACAAGAGACCGAGGACAACCATACATCACATGAATCAAATGCAGCAAGGACGCAAAGTTCAAAAGAAAATCATCACTTTGCTGAAGACCCAATGATAAGACAAGTTACAGTCAGTAGAGTCATTGCAACAGGTGATACACAAGGAGGCCCCAAAACTGCTTTAACACCCCAAAACCGTCATGGAGGCCTTAAAATGATGTTTGAGACTATTTCCAATCTCACAACATCTCTGGCCTAAATGTAAAGTTGTCACAGACTGGTCTTACAATTATTTTAACACCTTTCCTTTCAATGATTAATACAGTCACGCTGTGTTTTTAATGGTATATAAACTTCTCCTGCCTAAGACATCCATAAAGTCTACAGTTGTTCTCCTGTGACTCCTCTCTCAGCTCGAAAGAATCTGCAGCTGATGTCCACTTGAGTTTTGTCAGAGGCATAAAGTCAGGCTGTGTAACACAAGATATTCTGGTTAAAATAACAAAATAAAAGCTGCAACTCAGTCACTTGGAACGTAATTAGACTTTTTTCCTTACGTGTCTCGTGGCGGCTCGCTGCGTGACCGTGCGTCCGTCCCTGGAGCGCCCCCTGCTGCTGGTCCCGCTCTGCTGGGGTCGAGGGTGGACGGGGTGGAGCCTGGAGGGGCCTGAGAGCGGGACCGGAGCTTCTTGTCCCCGGAGGTTTGGCACACGGACAGCTCGCTCACGGCCGACCCCAGTTCGGTCGACCCCGAGGTGAACCAGTCGCCGGGTTTTGTCAGGATCTCCTGCTGCTTTCGACAGTTATTGCAAACCCAGATCACCTACGGGAACAGGACAGGGACATTTTCAACAGCTACAGGATACAAACATTTTAATGGCAAAACCAATTGATACAGATCTCAAAGAAGAGTCCAGGGCCAAACTCTCAAACTTAAACTATTATAAGAGTTCTTTGTTCAGATTATCCTATATAATAATAATAATATCATGTTTGGATTAAAAAGAAGGACGTGACATGGTCAGGACTGACAGGACCTGAAGAGGACTAGGATCAGACAGTAATTATTAACCATAATTGTAAATTATAAAATAAAAGTTAAAAAAAATTTAATAAAACAAAGTTAACATTTCTGTTTATGGCCACAACAGCAGCTTTATACAAACCAATTCAAGTCCAAATAAAACCTGTTTAAATCCATCTCAAACCTGTTCTTAAAACCCACAACTGTTTCCTGTTTATTTTAATGTTTTGTAATTTGAAAATATAAAACAAATGTTACATAGATGCATTCAGTTTGAGAGATTGGGTTGTAAAAGGACTCAGGAGCTGGATTAAGATGTATTTAATTTAAGAGAAAGGTGTTTGATGAGGAAAGTGAGGTTGACTGAGACAGAATGGACAGCATCTCTATTTCACCTTCACCAGAGTCCTGTTTCCCCTGAACACTCCCCAAAGAGTTTTTAACTAAAATAAACCGCTCTGGCACCAGTCGACTCTCACTTTCTCTCTCTTCATCCATCCCTCCATCGCTCATCTGTTCTCCCTCGTCCTGTTCCTCCAGATCGTTTTTGATTAAAGCCACAAATGCCCGAGCAGCTTTACACCGACGCAGCTATAATTATCCAAACGGCATGAAAAAAAACACAAGAGCTCAACAAACACTGCCACCTGACGGACTCAAAACTCAAACTACAGCAGGTTTAGAGTGTTAAACTCAAACTACAGTAGCTTTATGGGGTCAAAACTCAATCTACTGTAGCTCTGGCGTGCTAGAACTCAAACTACACTAGCCTCAGAAAGTCAAGATGTCAAATTCTATATCCCAGTGGGTTTAGAAAATTTACAAGAAGTTCTATATTTATGAGAATATTTGTAATCAATCCTGCAATTTATCTAAACATTTTACATTAAAACTGGAGTAGGCAATTTTTAAAAAAGAAATGCCAAAGAATGTTTGATTGGTATATGAAATTTCCCTTAGAAATCAACATTTGAAGTTTACATTAATTTGGTTTTATCAGCATTATGTATTTTTATTAGTTTACATATCGTTTTAGATATTATTATTTTTTTTTTTAATTAATACTTCAGAATTATCTGGAAAATATTTTAGGATTGCAACTGCAAACACACAACACATCAGACAAAAGTGTGAACTCAAAAATCTGAAATTTATTACCCACTGTACAAACTTGAAAGAAACACTTTCAAAACACAAGGATGAAGGATACACCAGTGCACCTCCAGAAACAATCCAATACTTCAGCTTTACAACAAAAAAGTAATTACTTTAATCGTTCTTTACATAAAAACAAAGAAAATTTGTTCCAAATCCAACTGTAACATAATTAGATGAGCATAGCCTGCAGATCTTAAGAACCCTGAATAATTGAGTTTTTATAATTGTGTTTGTACCAATATGGCAAAAAACAAAAACTGAATCTTCCCTGAATTCCAAAGACAAATATAAGTCCACACAAACAACTTTCTGTTTTAATGCACTTTACTAAATCTTAATTTTGAGCAGGCATTTTGTGTTTTTTATTAGTGTGAATGCAGCCTAAAGACAATACTGTTTTATTTAAAAAAAAGTGTAAAAAAAAAAAAAAATCTTCAAAACTCTTTGTCAACTGAGTGAAGTCAAGATTTCAGCATCGCTTTAGCAAAATAGTTTCTACATAAAAACGTGATAATTTAGTGGCATTATGTAAAAAAATATCTTATTTTTCCTTAGTTTGGACATTACAAAATATGCCTAATCAATGCTTTAACTCAATAACACACAAAAGAGCCTTAGTCAGACCTCCTTTTTAGCCCAAGTTTTGAGCAGAGTAAGTTAATCTGTATTAGCCTTGTATTTAAATCTGATTGTTTTAGAACTGAACCTTTACTCAAAAGAGGAATCCAAATACTCCCCACTACTCAACATAGTTAGTTATATTGTGCAGCCCTAAAAGTGCCTTTGAACATTAGAGGTGAAAGATTTGCTGCTCCCTTTGAGCACTTTCATTCAAAATTTTCCGACTCAAGAGACCAATGAGAAAGGGAACTAGCTTTGGCTTTGAACTCAGTGTTCGCCAAAGTGCCACTGGGTGTAGCAGTTCCTGTAGGAGAGCAAACAGAGGGGCAACTGGCACTGAAGGCACATCCAGGACGTGCGCTGGCAGTAGCCTCTGGATCTGCACTGGACGCACAACAAAGTGCCCACCCCCAGATACCACCTGTCGGTCGGGATGGGTACAGGAAGGTGCGACAAGTGCCTCCTCCTCGAGCGGCGGTCCCTCCTGAGGGAGTTCCTCCCGGCGGATCTCCTCGGTGTGCTTCCCCTTTGGGGGGTCCTGCAGTCGGAGCAGCACCGGTGCTGGTCCGGACTGGACCTGTGGGCACGGCGGGATGTGGAGGTGGGGGGTGTGACGGGTCTATTGGAGATGCTGCGGGAGGTAGACAGAGACCGGGTGACATACAGGTCTCTGCGACCAGAGAGCAGCGTGGAAGAGGACTGAGGAGAAGACAAGCGGCTGTTGTTGGTTTGAGACGCCATCGGAGAAGACGGCGCAGAGGGGTCAGACGGGTCTGGGTCTACGGCGTTGAACTGGTCAGGACTGAAACCAGACAGGAACCAGTTTAACACAGCGCTCTGACCACCTAGATTAGTCCCTTCTGTGATATACACTCAAACACACCGTTTCAATCCTACTTATATAGTTTAATAGGTTTTAATGCATTTTTATCCCTGAAAGAGAAAAGAGTGGGATGTTGGTTTGCACCAAGTGATGCGGCTAATTTAATAAAATCTTGCGGTTTCCATACTTTTTTCTTTACCTTATGTCCTCAAATCTATTATTAAATTAATACCTGCTCTTCCTAGGGCTGCCGGATTATAGGAAAACATACAACACTGAATAACTATGAATATTATTTGGGAAAGTCACCCCTTTTTGGTTGTGCTTGATATAAAGCGTTTAAGAGATTACTTTGGAATGCTAAGTGTAAATGTCTAAAACATGAAATACTATATTATTGGGATGGAAGCAGTTTAGTTTAACAAGAATACTGCAAGACAGGTAATAAAGTGAAGTATTGTGCAGTTCTAGTCCCTTCCTTCACACAGGACAAAAAACAGAAATGCAGCAGCACTTGCAATATATCTGCGCATTAAATAAGGTATCAACAGTTTGCATTATTCATTCATTCTAGTGGATTAGACAACAGCACAAGCCTGTTTTCAATTTTCTTAAAGCGCATTTAGCCTAGCCTCTAACTAGCTACTAAACAAGAATTATCTCAAAACTCTGACACACACCGGACTAACGCTTAATTTTCACACAAAGTGCACCAAACATGAACTAAAATCAGTTAAATGTTAATTCTAATGTCTCAGACCAGTTAAAACCGCCTCATTAGTTCTTAATTGGGTCCTAATTGTGCTTGTCTCTCGTATTTTATGCTAACATTTGTAGCACATATTAGCCACGTTAACGGTCATTCAAACGCGAAAATGTCCGTTGGTACCTGAAGCGCGAAAGAACTGAGTCTGCGTCAGAAAACGTCCAGTCATCCCCGCGGCTAACGGCGTAGCACTCGGCCCAGCTCCTGTGCCACAGGCCGGTGTTGGTGGAGGTGCTGTCCGCGGACAAAGTGAGCTGTTGGTCGGCCATTTTCGGGCCTAATGAAGCTACAGCTGCGGTGAGAACTTCAGGCACACGCAGATAATTCACGCGAATAATATTATCCCAAAGAGACTCGTGGAAAAGGAGAGTCTCTAATAAAAGGAAACAGGGCAAGAAACATAATTGTGTTGGAAGTGTTGGACAGTTCAAGGTTTTAAACATGGCGGAATATTAGAAAGTATTAAAATGAATAGCATGTAGTATGATAGTATAATAAAATAGTTATCATGTAGGTGTAAAAGAAAATCCTCAAAGAAATCTTAATTTATGAGTGGTATTGTAACTTAAAAAAGTGTTCCTCTTATATGATATCTTTAATAAACAAAACCAGGAAATGAGACAGACTTTGTTCATAACCAGGATTAAATTTGGACTAAACCCAGAACATAACCTGGACTACATCAGGTCTAAATATGGACTATCCCAGAAACAAAACAAAACTGAACCAGGACTAAACTAATCTAGTTGTAAAACAGGACTACACAGGACCAAACATAGACTAAACCAGGGACTAACGCCTGATGAAACCCTGCTGTAAACCTGGTAAAAACCCTCAGTGTTTCTGAACGTGAGCAGCGCTGCACCGAGGCGTCACATGACCAGAGCCCGACCCCAGAGACGAACCCAGAGAGCAGCATCTCCAGATGAAAGTAGGCCAGAGCAGCTCGGAGTGCGTTTGTTTAGTACATCTGCGCCTCGCTGCTAATGTGCACTCAGTCCGTTCACAGAAATGTAGAAACGTCGAGCATCCAGCAGAGAAGCCCTAATGTGGAGCAGGAGTTTTCCTGAAGAGAGCAGGTCTTCTGTGAAAACCCAATGAACAGAAATATAATATATCTACTGTGAATAATGTAGAGTTGGGCTGATTAACTTCACGCAACTGGATTGTATTGTGCTTTAACAACTCCCGTGTTATAAATGAGCCATGTGCCAATAAGATGTGGGACAACAAATACTAAAGATCACTTATTTCCACCAGGATCTGCTGCTGCTGAAGGACTGTTCTATCCACAGCTCCTATAAAATACCAAAGATGCACCTCAGTTTGCTCTAAAGGCCCACAATACACAACAAATGTTCCAAGACTGAGTCCAACTTAGAGCAGCAGCTGTGAGACAGGTGCAAAATATAACTAATCTGTGCAAAAAAAAAAAGATTTAGAATGAGTGCTGTTTCTGTTTTCTCATCGTCATCCCTCTTTTGCTTCACATCGAAAGGTCAGTCTCGTATTCACAGAACTTTTGAACACGCGTGTTATTAACACAGAACACCGTCTGTTGTTCATCAATGTATGTCATAAACAAACAGTGCTTTTGGTTTTTGAGGTTGTTGCAGCTTCCTTCAGAGTCTTATGTCTGTGTCCAAGGCCAGAGAAAACAAGAAGGAAGGCTAAGGGGACACATGGGATTGGGCCTTAGCATTTATTTTATTGCTTAATATTACGGATAACTACACACAAATAGATCCAACATGGCATGTGTTAATGCCTGTGGTCTGTAATTACCTGCAAATACCTCCCACTGTTGGAAAACTATCTCTGATGCCGTTATTGGATTGATGTAAATATTTCAGATAAACTTCAGAGCCACCAAACCTGCTTTGAGACCCACTTCTACTGAACTCTGGTCCAATTCGAGCTTGGTGCAGACTTTCAGGTGAGAAAATGACAATGCAAACTTTACATTTATACCGATTTATTTCCGTGTGACCATTCTAATCTCACAGTAGCACCTGAGACATGGAAAAGTCCAGTCAGAGTCACAAGCTGCTGTACGATTAGACAAACAGTGCTCAGTCCTGAGAGAGAGGGGAGTGTAGTGGGAGGGGCGGGACCAGGAAGTGTCCCGGTCCAATGACAGCTTGACGTATGGCAGCGGCGGCCATCGAGGCGAGCGTTGTAACTGTGGGCGTCTATAAATCCAGCGCTAAGGATGAAAGAGTGCCAACGAGGAGATTAGTGTCCACAGCGGCTAATGAGGTACTATATCAGCGCCGCGCGGTGGAAACACACACATCTGCATCTCCAGGCCGATGTGAGCATCTGTGAGCGTCCAGTTTGGACAGGGACACACAGAAAGAGTGGGTTTACGGGCTGCTGGACCGAAGAATGGGCTCAGAGTCGAACACAGACTGTGGAGAGTGTCAACTGATCAGGAAAGAACAGAGTGTGTAGAGTCACCAAAATAAAAAACTTTGATCATTTCCAATGTAAAGATTCAAGTAAAAACAGCCACAGTAACAAAGGGATCAGTGAAAAGATCAGGTTATTTTTGATTTATGTGAAGCAACATCAACCTGTACAAAATGTAATAATGTTCAAATGCGTGTGAAAAAAAATATTATTAATCTGCTGCTAATCTAGCATTCACGTTTTAAACAAGTGTCCACTGTCACCGACTCAGTTTAGGGTCAGAATAAAACTGCTGCTTTGTTTTAAATTAATCCTTTTGACTGAGTTAATAAAAGGCAGCGACACGTTTTAGTCTGAATTTCCGACTTGAGCAGGCTTCGTGCGTTTTTTTAACTTGGAACATTTTATTGTATTGGGTTGGTTTAATTCGTTTATTTGATTTTAGTTTGGCTACTGACCTAAAAAAGGTGATTCAAACTTTTTCTGCTCAACGCCAACACAAAACGACAACAGCAGCAGTGTGCGTTCCACTCGGAGTGAAAAGACAGCAGTTTATGTTGGATGCTTTTTAGTTTGACCCCTCTCTGTCTCCGTAGAGCTTACACAACACAAAGTCTTCAAAGCCTTTAATCACATGCTTCATTTGCATAAATCAACAAAAGCACTAGCTGTTGATCAGTTTCTTTCGATTTCTCTAAACAGTGCATTACAGAAGTACATGACTTTTCTCTGGCTCTTTGCTGGAGCTGCTCTCGAGCCACATCAACATTAGCCACAATAAAGTGAACAGTCCAAAATTAAAAACCCACCCAGCCCTACTGAGTCGAGGCAGAAGTAGGATCATAGAACATTTTTCTGATCATTTTATGGAGACAGCCCAGCTCAGAGTCTAATCTCTGCTGTATGATAAAGACCTTTTTGTAGAACTTTTATGACTGGAAAAGAAGTAAAAGCATTAAAATTCAACATATTAACACTCTATCTTAACTCCACAACACTGTTCATAGAGTTACACTGGGGTTTGCAACAAATCTTTAGAAAAGTAGCACTGTTTTGTTTCAAATGCATGACAGTGAATAGCATTAACACAATCACAACACAACGCTCTTTATTAAATCTGGATCTACTTCAGTCCATATTCAGCAGCATTTAGAGAGATTCATTTAAAAGTGAAGGATGCTGATAGTAGGAGCTCTTAAGGCTGTGTCATGAGCTAAAGTCAAGCGTGAAATTAGAGTCGCATGTTCCCAAAAAGTGGAAAAAACTACATCTAAAATTACAAATGTGAGGATAATTTACACACATTTTGTAAAAAACATGTCTTTGTTCTTGTCTTTTTCTGCAGCGTTTGTGTGTGTTTATAATGATATGTGTATTTAGATTTTGTTGTTAAGCTTATGTTTTATGAAATTCTACAGAACTATGCAGAAAGATGTGTTTTGCTCAACTCAAAATACAGGAAATCTGAAAAATTTTTGAAATAACTAATTTAAAGAAAATGCTAAAAAGCCACTATTATTTTTTACGTGCACACTACGTGCACACAAAGAGAAACAGCCTTCTGTCAAAGCAGTCATTAATGGAACTTATTGCTTCTTAAAGAACCAGAGCTGTGTTTTTAAAGAGAGTTTGGTTTTGTGATTAATCTCTATCCACCCTTTTTCTTTTAGGTCTGTATTTGTCTTTGGTGATTGTCTGTGCTCTTTTGTAAAAAGCCCTTCTTAGTGATAGACACCTTTTAGTCACACATTAGTTTTAGAGGTCCTACTTTTTTGTTGTTGCTTCCATCTTCCAATTAGAACAATTAAATTAAATCAAAACAAACACATTTAATTAAAATTTATAAAATAAAATAAAATTCTATTAAATACATGTAAATAAATTTAAATAAAATTAATAAAATAAAATTAATTGAATATATGAATGAATGTGAGAGTGAATGGTTGTCTATCACTGTCTGTCTCTAAATGTTAGCCCTGCGAATAACTGGCCACTGTCCAGGTTGTACCCCGCCTCCGGCTCCAGTCATTCGTGACCCTTAACGGGGCGGCAGTGGCTCAGTGTGGTCTCAAAGTGGTCGTCTTTCAACCCGAAGGTTAAGTGGTGTTCCAGCTGTGACACTGGTGAATGAAACCTTAATGTAAGTTCCTTTGGATAAAAGCGTCTGCTAAATGACTAAATGTAATGGGACTAAGCAGTAGAAAACAAATAAATAAAATTCAATAAAATTAAATTGGGGGTGTCTGAGGAGGGGAAAGTCTGGGTGTCTCTGTTTAGGCCTAAACCAGCAGAAGAAGAAGATGGATGAAAAACACTTCTGATGGTATATGACAGAATTTACCTTCAGCCAACACCAGTACTCAGTGTTTGTCTCCTCCGATACTGCCTCATGAGTACTTTCTGTGACTCGTGATAAAGATGATTAAAGCCAAGAGGCACAAAACAGTCTCCGTCAAAGCAAGTCTTGGATTAAACAACTGAAAAATCTGTGTCTGCTTCACTAATGTCCAGGACTCACATCTGGAGTTTGATAAATCTGAACTGTATTCATTCCCACTCGGACTGGGGTTTGTGCGATCTTTCCTTCTTTTATTTTTATGTGAGAGCTATTTTTCATTCCGTGGAGTGAGAGACGGGCTGGAGACGGGGATCAATAGTAATCACGAGGAGCACACGACACTCACTGCTCGACACAAAGCGGCTCCCACAGATCGATGCGTTACATTTGGACGGATCAGAGTCGGGACATTTGTCAGCACTTTTATTTCATTCCTCATTAAAACCGTGACAAAGAGGAGGGTCCTGGAAGAGGATTAAACGTGACTAGGTTCAGTTTTGAGGCCATTTTGTTTTGTCACAGTGGGATATTAGAAAATAAACTAAAGCCAAAGCAGTTTTAAGTGGCACAGGTGTGTGTTACAAGAACATGGTTTGTCATATGGTGTCAGGTTTTTGCAGCAGAATAGGTCTTCTTCACATAAAACCTTCGTCTCTGTGGCATCCAGCGTTAAACTCAGCAAATCTCATCAGAGTGGTGTTCTGGCAGCCGCCCCGAGGGACTGAGGCCAAAGCCGGGGAAGGTCCCAAACCTGACAGAACTGCACGAGTCCAGGAAGTGTTAACGCCGTGTTCGACCCGGGAACAACGCCACGTCAGCACAATCTGGTCTCAGGTCTGTTTAACCGGGACTCAGACCAGGACTCACGGGGTTTAACAAGAAAAGGTCTGAGAAACAAACTGGGGCCACGTGGATGAGAAGAGATGTAAATCTTAAGGTGCATTGACATTTTTAAACTGAAGAGATTTTGTTTTATTTTTTTTATAACGTGGAATCTCCAGAGTATGTTCATGTATGTCCCTGCAGGGCTACCATAGCTGTTTCAAATGCTGTAAAATTCCCTCTACAATTCACCAAAAAGAGCACATACTACACTCAAACTATTGCAGCCTGTAAAGCTTTAAACCAAAACGAAACGCCACGACAACTTAAGACCCACTGAGATCGGTTCATCAGCTCAGAGCATCATTATCAACTGTGGACCAAACGGAAAAACATAAAGGATCGGACGCACTGAACGTGAGCTCAGAACCCTGATCTATGGAGTTCATCAATGCCAATGGAAATGTGTACTAGTTAGTACTAGTTAACAAATACTTTCACTCATACACCTTCAACAATCATCTTATAAAAGACATTACAGACTTGTTATTGGTATTAGGTGCAGTATACTCTCTATATACTGTTTAAATAAGTGTAGAACACACTTCTACTCAAAGACCTCTGAACAAACCAGAGAAAAGGAAAGATAATTCCTTAGAAAACACACGAGGCCTCGTTAACCTGGAGTGGGCTCTTGATAAGGTTCAATACCAGCGTTTAGTTCAGGTCTTGAACAAACATCATTTTCACACGAACCCCTTGAAGGGATTGTTCTGCCATTTTGTTTCTTGGTCTAAAACATTGCATATTCACAGCCACATATCTTCAACAGCAGCTCGATCTTTTTTCAAAATGAACACCTGATCTTTCCGTTTGTGCCATAAGTGAACTGAATGCACCACACTCTGTCCCGAAGAGTCGGTTTAAGCTTTAATAAAAGACCCAGCCTCAAGTGAAGTCCAATAAATGTTGCTGCATTATGTAAAACCCCGTCCATTTGTCATGAAACATGAACGGTCCAAGGACAAAGCCATCCCACGCTGGCACAGCCCCAACACACGCACTCGGACCAGTGCAGCTCTCAGACAACAAACATTTACGTTTATGTCCGATGTACGGAGTAGCTCTGAAGCGCCAATCACAGAAAAGAGTGAAAAAAGACAGCACTCACCACTTTGTCTTCCTGCAGGGGTTCATCCGTCCATTCAGTCCGATCGAAAGGGAAAAAGAGAAAGACAAAAAGCAGTGACTACATGTTATACCCTGAGACAAAGTTTTTATGAAGACGCTGGAGGATTTTGTTAAATCAAAGGCCTCTCCTGGTCCTTGTTCTGCCCCAGATGCATAAATAAAGGAACCTTTTATGGATTAAACAGGCTTCTGTAGCGAGCTGCGAGGTACAAAGTCAATCCCGAAAAATGTACAGAAAAACTCAATGCAGTCATTTGCAAATCTCAGAACATAAACAACATATCTTATTACATTTTTTTAAGTTTATTGGAATAACACAAAAAGGTTGGGACAGAGGCTCGAATAAGGTTTAAGACTGAGAAGTAAAGTCTCTAAGGGGAAGAAAAGCTGGACAGCGGTTCACCAATCACCAATAAAAATAAAAATAACATAAAATTGCAATACTCCCCCATCTACAGAACATAATTTTATCAAAACTTTCAGAGAGCTGCAGAAATCCCTGTGAAAGAACCAGGTCAAAGGTCAGATCCTATTCAGCTTCCTTTCAAACTGAAATGTTGATGAGATATGGTTTAACTGTTTTCGAGGACTTGCCCCCTGAGGATATTCTCTGTTTTTGAAGATGATTCTGAACCAAACAAAAGTAAAGGAAGTTGTTAGGTTCAGTTTAAAGCCTCGCTGCAGGACGTGGTAATTAGGCCGTTCTTCGGCAGGAGGTGGTTACCGTAAATGTCACAGAGAGGTGAGGCCGGGGGGAGGCAGAGGGAGGCGGAGTCCCCCCCCACTGTCCTCGTATAGGGCACTTCCGGACCCCCGGGGCTCGAAGACCCAGAGAAGACCACCCCCTCGGTCCAGAGCACGACTAATGCCCAATTAACCTTTAGCTGCAGCAACGTGAGTCAAACAAACATGAACCTGACGTGTGTGGGCTACAGCTTCACCTGAGACCAGCACCTGAGACCAGACTGGGACCAGACTGGGACCAGGGCTACATCTGAGACCAGCACCTGAGACCAGACTGGGACCAGACTGGGACCAGGACTACATCTGACCCAGACTGGGACCAGACTGGGACCAGGGCTACATCTGAACCAGACTAGATGTACTACTTTTTTATTATATTTAAATCAGAACACTGTGAGACAAACAAAACAAAACAAGACTCTGTGCTGCATTATTTTAAATTGATCCAACTATTATCCAACTTTTCCACTTTTATAATTTATAATAATAATAATAATAATAATAATAATAATGATCCTGGCTCGAGTTGTGGTCCTCACCGTGTTGGAGCGCAGAGACACGCGGCCCCCACAGCGAGCGCAGAACTTGGTCTGACAGTACGAGCACAGGTTCCCGCAGCCGTCTGCAAACTTGGTTTTGTGGCAGATGCCGCAGGTGGGAGCGTCGTCTCGGTGAACGGAGCCGGTAGCCGCTGTGGCCTGCCGTATGACCGTCTCCCTGTAACTGGACAACTGCTGCTGGATTCCTCTGGAACAGACACAACCAGGAGCGACAGGGTTAGGACTAAAACAGGCACAAATGGATTTCAAAAGCAGGGGGTGCAGTTTTTGTTTTGTTGTTTCTTGGAAACATCTGGTGGAAAACTGCAGCTCCAATTCTACATGTTACACTTTCCAGTATTTTATAAATACATGAACCTGTGCTACATGTATTACTGTACATGACATCAGCTCAAAGCCTTCAAAGGCGTGGCCAGGACTCAAGTGTACAGGTTTAACACAGAACAGTTTGTACAGTTTTGACTGGACTAGGGACTTCTCTGTCAAATGAACCAAACCTTCAGAATAATGCAGTATCACTCCTCGCCTGTGGGGGATGCTGTGAAGTTTTGTTGGTTTAGTGAAACCTGTGTTTCCAACAGCTCAAGATGTCATCAGTTTCTCCCACTACCCCTCTTTGTGTGATTCTCTTTTAGCTGAATATGGAAGTAAGAGTCCTGGAAACATACTGCGGCAAAAAGTAAACCCAGAAGAAGACTACAATAAACCAGTCCTTGTCGTTTTAAACTCAGTCTGTGTTTAAAATTGACAAGAAAATGGAGCCATAAAGTGGTCCAAGGTCCTTCCTCTGCTGCTCAAACCCAGTCTCCATCTGGTTCTCTGCTTTACTTACAAACTGAGACAGAATCTTGAAGCAGGAGAATCCTCCTCCTCCTTGGACAGATCAGCCATTAAAAACTACAAATACCATCGCTCGGGACAGAAAGTGTAGTCCAACTTTCACAAACCCAAGACTGCTAGAAGGAAAAACAATAAAAAAGGCAATGCTAACATAACTCAGTTAAAAAAATACCAATCCCAGCAGCTAATGCTAAACAAATGTAGTCCATCTTTTATAAAAAAGGATAATTGGAACCAAATAAAGCGCATGGCTGCGCAAAAGTGAATACTAATAATGGAAATTATGCTTAAAAACTACAAATCCTAGAAGCTAAGGGTAGAAAATGTAGTCCAATGTCCACATCTTGAGACTGCTTCCAGAATAAACAAAGCTCAACTAAACAGTGAAAAAAGTGATGCTAACAAAACTTTTGATTTATGCTAAAAACTACAAATCCCAGCAGCTTTGTTTGTGTAGTCCAACTTCCACAAACAATGTCTAGTAATGATATGAACGTGAAAGAACCTGATGCTCCTTTATGTAAATCTACTGCAGCGAATGCTATTTAGCTTCACAATCCTGGAGCAAAGGTCACCGAGAGGTCACCTGCTGCTACCGCACGGCAGGTTTACTTCCCCATCCTCTCTCTGGGAACGTCCCACTGTCCTTAAACGCACCATGTCTCTGATCAGTGGTATCTGCAGATTTAATTTACAATAAAGAGGTGCTTCTTGGGTTTAGCTTCACTGAGGATTTATTGAAGCTAATATCAGTAAGAGCTCCTTTGGATTAAGGCCACAGTCTGTAAAATATATATTTGAGTTTATGAAGCTTCTATATATCATTTAAGTTACTCTATAATAAAACCTGGTATTGATCAAATCTGTGAAAATCATGACGTGTGAAAAATCAAACTGGCATCATAACAAAATGAGTCCAGTGGAATTTAAAGTCTGAAATGGAGAGAGACTGATGTCAATCAAACAAAGATTCAATCGAATATTCAAAGATTCAATCGAAGCCAATGGAAAGCTGCAAATGATGGATTTAAAGGAACAATCCCTGGGTTCCTTTGCGTCATTATCATGAACAGTCCTGGTTTGTGGAAGTTGGACTACTGTTTCCCAAAACAACAGGACCAGACAAAACAAGAACTAGACCAGGACCAGACCAGGACCAAACCAAGACCAGACTAGGACCAGACCAGGACTATGGTTGGATTACAGATCATTGCAGAACCAGTTCATTACCATCAAAAACCTGTTCAAATTGAACTGAAACCTGTTCAAATTCATCAAAAACCTGTTCAAATCCAACTAAAACCTGTTCAAATCCAACTAAAACCTGCTCAAATCCAACTAAAACCTGTTCAAATTCAACTAAAACCTGTTCAAATTCATCAAAAAGCTGTTCCAATCCATCTAAAAACCTGTTCAAATTTAACTAAAATCTGTTCAAATTCATCAAAAACCTGTTCAAATTGAACTGAAACCTGTTCAAATCCAACTAAAACCTGTTCAAATTCAACTAAAACCTGTTCAAATTCATCAAAAAGCTGTTCCAATCCATCTAAAAACCTGTTCAAATTTAACTAAAATCTGTTCAAATTCATCAAAAACCTGTTCAAATTGAACTGAAACCTGTTCAAATCCAACTAAAACCTGTTCAAATCCAACTAAAACCTGTTCAAATCCAACTAAAACCTGTTCAAATCCAACTAAAACCTGTTCAAATCCAACTAAAACCTGTTCAAATACAAAACGTTTTGTGCAAAAATGCTGCTGTCTCATAAAATTGTAGAATTTCACCAACAGCCCGACTGATGTCATCAGTGCGAGACAGGTGTAGTCCTCTCCATTCACAGCATGAACATGAATGGACTTAAAGAACTACTTCACGTACATTCGACTCTGTTTTACTCAGAATGCTTCATGTTTTTCAGGACGTGTGTGAGTGTTATCCTCCAGTGGGAGTAAAAGGCTGTGTGAGAGGTTTGTTTAGTGAAAGAAACACAGACAGCAGCTCATTATAAAATCTCCATATTCAAATGTCGTTCGTTAGACTCAAGGTTACAGCAAACACAGAATAAACTCTTCTGTTCTCCGTGAATCCATCAATAGCTCTGGAACGGTGAGTGTGAGCAGCTGCATGTGTTCCACAAACGCTCCACAGATCAGTGCATTTACATAAAGTGTGCTGTAACGAAGCAGCGGCGCTAACGAGGTCCACCGAGAGGCTCTACAAAGGAACTCACTCAGGCTTTGGCCCCAAAACTGGATTCTACACTTAGCACTGTGTAATAAGAGGGACAGGTTTAATATTGTACTGTATACCTGTTCAAATCCAACTAAAACCTGTTCAAATCCAACTAAAACCTGTTCAAATCTGACAGAAACCTGTTCAAATCCATCTTAAACCTGTTCAAATCCAACTAAAACCTGTCCAAATCCAACTAAACCTGTTCAAATCCAACTAAAACCTGTTCAAATCTGACAGAAACCTGTTCAAATCTGACAGAAACCTGTTCAAATCCATCTTAAACCTGTTCAAATCCAACTAAAACCTGTTCAAATCCAACTAAAACCTGTTCAAATCTGACAGAAACCTGTTCAAATCCATCTTAAACCTGTTCAAATCCAACTAAAACCTGTTCAAATCCAACTAAAACCTGTTCAAATCTGACAGAAACCTGTTCAAATCTGACAGAAACCTGTTCAAATCCAACTAAAACCTGTTCAAATCTGACAGAAACCTGATCAAATCCATCTTAAACCTGTTCAAATCCAACTAAAACCTGTTCAAATCCAACTTAAACCTGTTCAAATCCAACTAAAACCTGTCCAAATCCAACTAAAACCTGTTCAAATCCAACTTAAACCTGTTCAAATCCAACTAAAACCTGTTCAAATCCAACTTAAACCTGTTCAAATCTGACAGAAACCTGTTCAAATCCAACTAAAACCTGTCCAAATCCAACTAAAACCTGTCCAAATCCAACTAAAACCTGTCCAAATCCAACTAAAACCTGTTCAAATCCAACTAAAACCTGTCCAAATCCAACTAAAACCTGTCCAAATCCAACTAAAACCTGTTCAAATCCAACTAAAACCTGTTCAAATCCAACTAAAACCTGTTTAAATCCAACTAAAACCTGTCCAAATCCAACTAAAACCTGTCCAAATCCAACTAAAACCTGTTCAAATCCAACTAAAACCTGTTCAAATCCAACTAAAACCTGTTCAAATCCAACTAAAACCTGTTCAAATCTGACAGAAACCTGTTCAAATCCATTTTAAACCTGTTCAAATCCAACTAAAACCTGTCCAAATCTGACAGAAACCTGTTCAAATCTAACTAAAACCAATTCCAAATATCTCTTCCTTCTCTTTTAAAGCACAGACATTAAAAGGTTCCTTCAGTATGTGTCTGAAGATGTTCCAGAGTCCTTGACCCATCAGAGCCGTGGTCCTGACAGAGTCCGTCCTGTCGCTGATGGGCTGCTCCTCTGACTCAGGCCTGTGCATGAGTCACAACACCACAACGCACAGCTCCGACAGAGTCCGAGTCCGAGAAACCCACCACAGCAGCAGCAGCTTTTACTCTTTATGCACCGGGCCTGTCCGTCCCTGAGTCTTTCTCAAGTCTCTGTTTCATGGAAGAGGAAACGTTTCATGATATTTTGTGATTATGACGGGTCGAATGGATGATTTAAATCAAGTGTGTCAATACAAAGACAAAGCAGAGTGACACTACTCGATTTTAATTCTATCACAGCATCACTACCTTTTCTTTTATTACCAACTTAATATATCACTTACATTATATTAAATACTGTATGACAGACCAGTATAAACTTGAGACTAAATACAAATACATCTAAAGCCGATTCAAAGCATCAGTTTTTCTCAGTTGTGCCATCAAAGGTGATCAAAAAAGTTCTCATTACTTTTTATTTGAAAACACAAAAACCCATGTAACTCTGCAAAAGTGTTGTTGGATTGGGTTCAACTGAAAGGAGCATTTTCAGATTCAAGACCTGAACACAATATGTTAATAAAACCACCATCAATTAAAAAAACGGATATTCAGTCATTAGAAAAAAAGTCTACTGTTTCTCTGAGTAAACAGATGTGTACGGAATAGACACTTTTTCATCGGCACCGTTGATTCAATGTTGACCGGTGTATAAACAACAGTCAATGATAAGATAAAATATAACTGAAAAAATAATAGAAAATACACAAAAAAAGATTCTAGAAAATAGGAAAAGTTAAACTCTGAAAAAAAAAAAACTAAACAAAAAATATCTAAAATGGCACTAAAACAGATTAAGAAAGTATTTTAATCTTTTCAAATACGGGCTAAAAAAGATGGCAGCTTTTGCATTATTTGAAAACTACAATAGTAACAATATTTGACTTTATTTGAAAAAGGGAAACGCGTCCAAAAGCCTCCCAGTGTTCTCTCTGTCATTACGCAGTCGTCAGGAAGAGCCCAGAGCGTGATAATGATAAGGTGTGAAGACAGAGGAGGAGGATCTTTTACATCACCAACCAAACGGAGAAAGAACCGGAAACACTTCACAAATAGCATCTGAGAGGAAACGTTTTTAACACGGGGCTATTACTGGACTCCAATGAAGTGAGATCAATCTGAGACGAGAGCAGGGCCTCGGAGACGGAACAAAGAAGGAGGAGGAGACGATGGACTCCATAAAGTCCAGTCTCTGAAGCTCAGTCTCACAGTTTATTGACAAAAATCTGACTAACGTATGAGCAAAGTGTAAAGAAAAGATAATAAATGAGGAAAAACATGAGCTAATATCAGGCGCTGGAGTTGACAAAAGAACAAACTGAACACTGCTGGAGGAGAAGCACAGACCCATTTAACCCATAAACAAACCAAAATTAAAACCAAAACAGAAATAAGTCTCCTCAGTTCAGTTAAACAGACTGTAGCTGATATTTTTTAATTCTAGCTGTAAAATAAATAGCTTAAACCCCGAATAGTTTATTGTAAAAGCAATAATTTGTGAAAAAACAGGCTTTATGATCCTCTGTTCTGTTTATTATTGAGGATTTTATAAGTTACTCTTGACCAATCACATGCAAGAAGACGAAGAGCTGCCATTGGTCGACACCAACTTGTCATGTGACGTTCCAGGAAGTGTAACAGCTGCCGATAAAGTGTATTTTCAGCTGAATTTGTCTTTTATCAGAAACAGCTCAAAAAAAAAAAAAAATCAACCCGAGAAAAGCAAGGCAATGTAAACTGTGATAAACACGAGGACGAGATAACTGCCGTTCTGACTCTGAAGCTAACGCTATAAGCTAATAAGCTAAACCTCAGTTTGGTGTGATGTATTTGTATTTTGTGGAGGAGAAATTGGTCTGGTTTTATTTGTTAATAAAAGAGAAGCAGGAGAAGTCCCTCGGCTGCTTTTGGAGGAGAGTGGCTCTGAGACGGGTTCAGGAAAAGAAAATCAGGGAAGCTTTAAGTGTGTGGCATTTTCAACATCCATGATTTTAGCATGTTGTCATGGCCGTTCTTGGTTTGTTGCCTGGACATTTCAGTCAAAATGGACCTGAAGTTAAAAGTGGAACGAAACATGGGCAACAAACAGCGAGCACATCAAAACAATAAATGTAGCCACGATCAGAGCCAAGACTCGTGTCAAAGTGTGAACAGTCCTAATGATGCATTCACGTCATCCTCGGCAAGACTTTTTTTCCTTCTTGAACATTCTGGCGAGTGGTTTTCAAAGTTACAGTCGACCAAGCGTTTTCACTGACAGCAACTTAGTTTAGTTCATTTTTATTTGTTGTATGAGATTAAACTACAGAGGCTGGGAGGTGCTAAACTAATTTACAACATTAAAACTAATTTAGAAGAAACAAATTTACATTTAGGAACTTTTTGACGAGCACCAGCGCAGATTTAGAAAATCTGGTCGTGAGCTGGACCTGAGCTGGTCTTGTGTTCCTCTCGGCCCCGGGGCAGGTCCATGGTGTGTTCAGGGACATATGGCAGAACAAGGCAGAGTCGCCTCGATCGGTGCCAGACTCTGTTGTTGTTCCTGTTCGCTGCAGTTCATTTTCGTCATGAACTCACCATGAGCTCTCTCCTCTTCCTCCTCCTCCTCTTCCTCCTCTTTCCACTCATCCTTCTCAGCTTCAGAGTGGCACCTCTTCACAGAAATATAATCAGCCCTAGTTTTTAACACAGGCATAATCAAAACTAAAAAAGTCAGATTTGCTGGTGATTCAATAAAAATGAAAGCACACACTATTAAAACATTTGTTTTTTCTTTCTTCTGCTCTGTACATTTCTTAATGAACTTTTGGTTAAAGTTAGTCTGACTTCAGTATTTAAGACTAAGTTCAGTCTGCTCCAGCAGCAGCAGAGGGACGTTTCCTGGACAAGTTCCTTTCCAATAAAAAACTAATTTATCGGCAGCAATTAAACTTCCTGGAACGTCACATGACAAGCCGGTGTCGACCAATGGGAGCGCTCCTTTTTTTGAGCAAGTGATTGGCCATGGTTTTTTGTTCCTGAGAACAGAGCCTCATCTGTTAAAATCCTTAATAATAAACAGTAGATGGCATCATAGACCTGTTTATTTTCTTCCATCGTGACGTGCCCCTCGACCACAGAGTCTCTTTAGGACGGACTCCCTCGCTCAGGCCGGAGCAGGAACTTTCCGTTACCAAGCTCTACCAACGAATAATCCATTATGCTCTAATAATGTCAAAAACATTTTTAGTGTCAGACATTTACACCTGGCTAATAATTTAATCTTACATTCATTTTTTAACAGACAATTGTAAACTCTTCACTCTTCCGTGTCTTTCTTCTTTTCCTGTTAGTGTTATAAGATTATTTTTAGCAAACTGAAATTACATTTGGACATTTAAATAATGAAGAGACTGGGATGGACTCTGAGGAGGTGGTTTTGGAACAGATCGTCCTAAAGCAGAGAGACGAGGGCTGAGAGAGGGGTCCAGATGGAGCCGGTTCAGAGAGGAGTGGCCAGTGTGGCCTCAGACCGAGCTCCATCTGGACCGACACCAGCGCGCAGACGTCTGCAGAGCTTTACACCGACCGGACGCTTCAATACCAACCACTTTCACATGAACACAGGAGTTTAAACTACAACAAAAACAAATCTGGATCTCACAGAAACATACTGCATTCACTTGAGTAAAAGTTCTGTTTTTAGGATCTCATACTTAAGAGAAGAAACAACCTGAACAACCGCAGAGTCCTGAGGAACCAGCGCAGATCTGACAAACTCAGAACCATCCCACTCGATCTCCCAGTGTCTCAAACCCAGACTTCATTAAAAAGATCAGAAATCCTCCATGATTTTCACAGCTTGAGTCTTTTTGAAGCGGTTGTTTACATTATTATTATTATTTTGTTATTAAAAACACATAAAAAAAATCTTTATAAAAAAAAAAAAATTTTGACCCACTTTTTTGTCATAAAAACAAAAACAATAAAAAAAAACGAGCAATGCAGTAGGCATCCATAGAATCTCCCTCGTTATCCCAGATTTACAAAACGTTATGTAATAATACCAATGAGACGCTGTTAAAAAAACTGCTACACTTTTCTTTAGAAACAACACTTTTTGTTTAAATTATCCATTAATAAAGACTTAAACACACTGTTTTTGTTATTTCTATGTCAAAAGAAATAAAATAATAAACCCATCTATTTTTAATCTCAGTTATTCTGTCCATCCCTCACAGTCCTCCGGTCCCGCTGCAGCAGAGGCTCATGGGAAACGCAGTCACACAGCCAGGTACCCTCTGTGACGGAAGTGCTGGAGGAAGTGAGTCCGGCCCAATCCCGCAGCGAGCTGGGGTCGCCATGGCGTCCTGCCGCCTCGGGGACTCTGGGCCAATCAGAGTGAGGCGTGTGCAGCAGAAACATCCCATAATGGTTTTACAGAAGCGTTTTAGAGGGAAACATTAACACTGTTTGATTCTAAGAGCTGAGAAACAGGAAGAATGGCATTTTGTTTTTGTTTTTTAATGAACAGAATATGTTTCTAGACTTTATTTTTAAGGTTTGTAGCTTTGTCCAATCACAGCTGACATCTGAAAAAAGGAGCACTCCCATTGGTCAACACTGATGTCAATAAGGAAGTAAGTGTCTGGTGATAAAACAGAAAAAGTGTATATTCAGGTCCGGAAACGTCTTTTTACAGCGAAACAGCACAAAACAGAGAAAACACAGCGATAAATATTGTCTTCAGTCACGTAATGTTTAACGAGCTCTGTTCTGAAGTCGGATGTAAACGTTTACACTCAGCTCTGAACTTCAGTTTGGTGGAATGTATTAATGTTTTGCAGGAAATGTTGCTCCAGTGTTTCTCTTTTGCAGCTGTTGGGGGAGAATCTGGGGGTGGAGCTTTAAGTCTTCTGTCGGGGTCATGAACCTTTGGCTTAGTCCCTCCATATTCGAATAACGTTACTGTCAACATCGAGGCTTAAGTGACAATCTCATAACATTCTAGTAATATATAAAGATAAAAACTATTGACGGAAAGCACCTTTAAAACAGTTCTGAATGGTTGTATAAATAATTCTCCTTGAGACCAAATACATTTGTGTGGAGTCTTATTTGCTGAAAAGGCTTTGGTGAGGATTGACATTATCTCCGTTTTTCCAAGATCATCTCGAACATTTTTGACATCCCCTGATCCACCTGACCCGCTCTATTTTCAGACCTCAGTATTTCTTAAATCTTGTGTTACTGCCATGTTTGTGCGTTAAACTAATAACAAACTCTAAACTCTAAATGCTCTCAGACACTTTCTCCAGCTCAAGCTCTTAGATTGAACATCCTTCTCTGAGCGACAGGAGCCAGCTCTTCCCACAGTTTCCTCCAGACTTCTCCAAAAACACAAAATGAGCCACGAGGGATTCTCCGACCGTCACATATTACAGCCTCAGATTTACAAACCTCTCGGTAAACCCTGTGTGTCATTAAACTCTGTAATAAGTCTGTAATATAAAGATGCCCCGGCTCTGACCCGGAACATCGTCTCCGGGACACTTCTGTGTTTCCTATGGATCTGATTTGAGAAACTAATCAGGTTTGACTCTCATCTGAGCAGTGGGTAAATGCATTAATAACAGTTTGTAAATTATATATGGATTATTACTGCCCAGGGACACTCCTCTCCAGAGAAGGCTTCCAGGAAACTCCACCACACGACGCCTAATGTTCACAGGAATCATGTCGGAAAAGACCGGAAACACACTGGCTCCATGTGGGATTCTCTGGAAAAGCACATTTAATACAGAGAGAGCCTGAATCCAGCTAAAGACACCGTTTGTCTGACTGAACTTATCGATCCTGGATTAACAAATTCATCTTTACAACAGTCGCTCCTTCATTAAAACGACAGAAAACAGTAAAGAACATAACAGTCAGTGATAAACCCATCCACTGTGAACTCCTGAGAGATTCCATCAAAGGCTTTTGGGGCCAATAAACATGACTCTCAATGCAACCCAATGGACAGATTTTTATAATGCAACAGCAGTGAAGGTGCAGTCGACTCAAACCTGAACTAATCCAGTCAGTGGAAGCCCTTTTGTCCGACCCGTGTGAAAAATCTAACTCCAGACTTGACCTTTACAAAAAATGTATTCTCTTGATCAGAGTGGAGAGTTAGCAACAAGGTTTTATAAAGGATTCAGAGCCGTTTTTATTGAACTGTGGTGAAATAAAGTTCAAATGTGAACTCACCGGACGTCGTTTTGCTGCTGAGGTTTCTTCTGTCCGACCAGGTTCACCGTTCGAGCTTGGATCGGCTTCTCTTCTCTGAAAAAACACAGATCCAAAGAGTTAGTCCGGTCCAGACCAGGTCCAGTCTCGATATTTGTATTATTATTATTATTATTATTATTATTATACATTAGATGTAATTGTATATATTTGGTTAATATTTGGAATCCATTCTGAAGCGACTTTGTTGAAATCAAACCAATGTCTTTTTCTGTTTTCATCTGGTCAGAAAAAACGCTGGATTAGTTTGGATGCTACAAAAAATTGCAGTTTTTTGTTTTTGTGATTAAAATCAAATGTAGACTTTGCACAGGGAATATTTTCTCAGGTTAGTGTTGGATAAATACCACATTTTTATTTTTTAAACCAGTTTTTCTCACTTTCCCAGCTTCCATTGCCTCCTTTTGTTTCTGTAATTAGTCAAAGTGTGAAAATGAAGAAGTGCCACAGTGTGAAAGTCCTGCTGCAATGATTCAACACAGAATATATGCCGCGTAAAACAGTTTAATCTTTCTCTGTAAATGTCAACGACTAGTTTAACGTCAGAGGAAGTGTAAACGCATGACGATAAAATATGTTCCTTCATGTTTTGTTTGTCCGGACACCGGTGGCTCCAGCTCTTAACTGTTTGGGGAAATAGTTATTGTAAATGTAAGTGTGGGCTCTTTCCCTCGATTGTTGTCCTCTCCAGACTTTCCAGAAAAGGTAAACTAGCTGGAGATATACAAACTGTCTCAGGGTCACAGCAGTTTATCGCCTCAGTCACAAAATCCTACAGGATCAGCTGCTTCTGAACAAAAGGGCCCTGTTTCCTTCTGGATATGTCTCTCCTACAGTTTGACCAAACCCTGTAGAGCTGGAAGTGCCCAAGCACAACGACACTCTGACCTAAGCACCAATCATCTTCCTCATTTGGAGATTGACAGGTGTGAAGGCCCGCCCCTTGAACCCACAGCTTTTGGGGCTAAATGTGTTCAGCCCTCAGACTCGGACTTGACTGAAGGCGACGTTCTGGTCCAAGCAAAAAGAAAAGGAAAAAAGAAGATGAAGCGAGTGATTATAGTTTGAATATGGAGGATGAAATCTACCTAGTAATGCTAACAGTTCCACAGGGCCTGGGATTTGTAAAGATCCACACGAGGTAGGGCTGTGAGAAGTAAGAGCTGTCAAAGTAACACAAAGTGCTCTGGTGACGGTGGAAAATAAAGGCTTTTGGGAAAAGTTTTTGGGGTGTAAAGTGTTTTCTGTTTTCAACAAACGCAGAGGGGAAAGGAAATAAGGGTTTAATACGTGGTGTCGCTCAAAGAAGTCTCGTTTGGAAGTATCCCTGGAGTTTGTGAAGCCACGAGATTATCTCGATTTTGAGACGGAGCAAAAGAGGAACGTACTTCTTTGTGTCTGACCTTTGAGTAAATGTATATACTATAAATACATGAGCTTTAACAAGATTTATTTATATATATATATGACACATTTAGGGCCAATCCCATTTTCACCTTTAACCCTTAGCCCTTGTTGTGAGCGTCCACGGAGGACCACACTTGAAACGAAGGGGTAAGATAATTTCCCATAATGCAGTGGTTCACCGGCTGCGAGAGACAGAAGTGCGAAATGTGACTAATTTGGGCAAAAATGTTAAATTACGACGTGCAGTTTCATGTTTCTTTAACCTTGAACCTGTTTATGCTGCTCTGTTTTCACCTCAGAAAGTTTCGTAACATTGTCTAACGTTAGCCTCACATCGACAGGTCACAGTCTTTAAAGAACTTTTCATATTTTTATGAATAACACTGTCGATATAAACTGATTTGTCGTAAACAAAAGGTCATTTTCGTGGTGGTAGTTACATTCTTCAGTCTTGTGTCTGAGAGAAAGACTGAGGAAACAGCAGCTGATCCTGTTCAGAGCAAGACTCAAAATACTCACAATAAACTGTTCCTACACTGTATAAAGATGATGGATGTATTATTAGACCGAAATATTGTGTTATGCTTTCAAATATATTATAAACTAGCCTACACTATAAAAATATATTATTATCCTGTTCTGGATTGGGCCTTAGCATTAGCATTAGCATTATTTAGTCTCTTGTAATTTAGTCAAGTGAGAAAACATTGCAGTATTTATTGGAAGCTTGAGATTTTGTGGATATTTACTGTAAGTGTTTGTGTGAAAGAGAAAGAGTTTGAGATAATCCTTAGTTGAGCACAAGTTTGTTTGATAAAGCTCAGTGTTTTTAGCCCACCCGCTGCTAAGAACAACAGAAAAACCCATTCTGAACAAAAGGTCATGTGTTCAGCTTCAGTCTCTGCTGTGTGTGCGGACATTCCCCTCCTCGACACCTGCAGCTCGTTCCTCGTCTCTGATTGGTCACTGGGACGTGTTTCTGTCTTTAACCTGATCTGAACTGTTTAGTTTAGCCTTAGTTTCCAGAATAACCTCAACAGAAAGAGAACCAGCTTTGTGATATCGAAAACAACAGGTTAAACCATGACCTCACTAACCTCCTTCTTCTGCTGCTCACCTTAGTTTAGTTGTATTTTATTCTATTCCGTGTTGGCAGTCACCACCGTGTTTTTTTAATGTTGATGGGTGAAACCAGAGTACCTGGCGAAAACCCACCTAAGCACAGGGAGGACAACTCCTCCCAAAAAAGGGAAGAACAATACTATTCTTTTATTCTAAAACATCTGTGTCTGCCTCACATTCATTCAAAATTCTATTTCATTATTTATTCATCTTTAGACATAAGTTAGATTAAATTGATCCATTCTAATACAATAATGCCTTGAATGAAAATCAGAAGGAACCTTTTCTGTAAAATGTGGGACATCCCTTGTTACAAATGTAATTAAAGTGATAAAAACATTGAACTCTCTAATTGGAAGCGATGCATGTTCCACAGAATGACCCTCTGCTGAAGATGAACTGTACAAACGACAGCAGCTGCTAAGAATATCCTCCGAGGCGTGTCGTAGTGAGCCGCTCCAGCCCACACTCCTCTTCCTCTCCTCTTCCTCTCCTCTCTCTGCTCTGACGTACGGGGGACAGGACTCGACTGCTTTTTAACCCTCGGACGCTCACAGGGCCTTTACGGGAACTGATGCACGGCCACTTAAGACGCGCTGGTGTCGGACACGTTTCCTTCTTTAGAGGCGGAGGATCGATGCTGAGTTATCTCTGAGCCAAAAATAGAAACGGGGCGTAAAAGGATGGAGGAGCGCTCGTTTTGTTGAAGTGGAGCGCACTACAGCTGCACAAGGAGGAAGAGTGTGTCTGAATGTGTTTAACAGCCTCATAACTCACTGTGGGATCAGAACTTTGAACAGATATTTAGCTTAGATTAGGTCTAAAAACATTCAGGATTGAATAATAATGAATAATCACCAAAAAGAAGCACAGTTTGTTTGTGGTATTCTTCAAAAGCACCAGAAACGTCTCTTTATTCGTTTTTGAATATCTTCTGGTGTTTTCATTAAACCTCCAAGAGTCTGTAAAAGTTTTGTTCATGAATGTGTCTCGGTCAGTGTCAAGACTACCATCACAAAATGTCATGTATTCAGTTAAATTCTCTTTCATGGCCTAACATCACAACTGCAGTTTCCTCAAAGGACTTTACTGCGAGACAACACTGTCCTCAGCCTTCAACAGAGTCAAAGGAAAAACTGAAAACTAACAAATGACAGACTAAAAAAGTCATTCCTGTAAATGTTATGGGTCTGACACTTTTAAAAACAGAAGAAAAACAGACAGCTTTAATGTGACAGAGGTCCAGCTCGGACGAAGTGGAAAAGACCGTCACTAAAGAGCTTCATCAGCTTCAGCTCCGACCAGCTCGACTTGTCAGTGACTCCTTCACCAACATCATCAGAGTTTGTCTTATTTTTGACAAACCACAGAAAATACGGCTAAAAAGGAGGTGCTGCTACAATAATCTCTGGAAAAAGACCGGTCAAAGGAGGAGAGCAGTGTCAGAGGGAAGTCTCCACCTTCACACGAGGAAGGGCTCCCCAAATCTCCCGCTCACATGGAGGTACCTGGTCTAAGACCGGACTAACTCTGCCTCCACAGCTCCTCTCTGGGTCGTAGGCCTGTGTGTTGTGCAGTAACAGCGCTGGCCTACATTCCCTCTCGTCTCTCGTCAGTCACTGAGGCTGGGAAACGCTCAGCCGCGCCCCAGAGCCGAGCACAACAGCTGTTCAGAGAGACGCTTCCCTTCCACTGTTCTCTGCGCCGGGCTTCATCCTGCCTCCAGTCACAGCCCAGGCTTCCGTCTCCCCCCACGACTGAGGGGCGGGTGGAGCCGAACCAGGCTTCTGTCTTCCCCCACGACTGAGGGGCGGGTGGAGCCGAACCATGCTCCTGTCTCCCCCCACGACTGAGGGGCTTCCGTCTCCCCCCACGACTGAGGGGCTTCCGTCTCCCCCACGACTGAGGGGCGGGTGGAGCCGACCATGCTCCCGTCTCCCCCCACGACTGAGGGGCGGGTGGAGCCGAACCAGGCTTCTGTCTTCCCCCACGACTGAGGGGCGGGTGGAGCCGAACCATGCTCCCGTCTCCCCCGACTGAGGGGCGGGTGGAGCTGAACCAGGCTACCGTCTCCCCACGACTGAGGGGCGGGTGGAGCTGAACTCTGAAGTCGAATCCTCGGCTCTTACTTTGTGAATGAAAGCCACTCCAGTTTCTAAACCGGATTAAACCAGGACTGAGACATGAAAGAGTGAGGCCCAGCTGCAGCCTCTGGATTTAAAGTTTCAAACAGAAACACTCTTCTTCTGCTGTTTCCTGTGAACTGTAAAATCACCAAAGCTAAGAGTCGCTTCTGACAAAAGGAGCGCTCCCATTGGGCGACACTGAAGTCAATAAGGAAGTAACGTCTGGTGATAAAACAGAGAAAGTGTATATTCAGCTCTGGACACGTCTTTTTAAAACGAAACAACAGAGATAAATGTTTGCTTCAATCACTCGATGTCTAACGAGGAGGACATGTTCTGACGCTGAAGTCAGAGCTAGACGTTTACGGTGTTAGTGTTCTGGAGAAAAAAAGATCCAGTTTTTAATAAAAGTTCAACTGCAGCTGCTGAAGAGAGTGGCTCTGAGACAGGGACAGGAAAAAGATCTGGGAGTGGAGCTTTCATTTCTGTGTAGTTTTACTCTTTCTGACCTGGTTTTTAATTTTAATTACTCCGTTTAACTGGACCACTGTTTGTGTTTTATATTTAAGTCCAGTCCAATAATTCAGATTCCTCTAGTGTCATGAAAATGTCATACGCAGAGTGTTTATGTAAAATATTAAACAGAACAAGTGATAATTAAGACAAGTGCTGTAGTAAAAAAACTCAGAACCAAGGTTATTTTAACGACGCTTCTTTCAAACCATGGCTTACCTGAGTCTTTTTTACTCAGAGACGAGTTCTTTTATTATTTAACAATGCTTTATTCTGAGACTTCTACAACATGATTCAAAAACAAAGTGGAAGAATCTGTAGTTTATTCCAGGTTCGACCGAAATAGTGTTTTTTATTATATTGTGAAGAAGCTGCTTGTTCAGCAAAGTTTTCAGTTCAACCATTTAACTGAACTACGTTTTCCTGTTAAATTGATTGGATATAAAGCTGTATGAGTGGGAGGGGGTTCTGTTTGTTTACATTGTCTTAGTTATAATATTTATATTGTTTAATGTTTTGTGTAAATTGTTTTGATGTTTTAATGTTTTTGATGTTTTAATGTTTTATTTTTTTGTCCAAGAGGCTTCATCTCAAGGGGCTTTCCAACAATAAATGCAAAATAAGTTCAAATGTACATTTACAAGTCCAGTTTTAGTCCGACTAAGGCCATTATTTAAATGTCGCGTCACAAAAGCGTCATATGTAGCTTCAAAGAGAGCAATGTATTATATTTGTTCTAAACCTTTAATAAAAGCATTTTTTGTAAATTAAACAGTCAAACAGGCAAAGGAAGTAGACTTTTACGCCTCAAAACCAAGAGACAGGAGTCCATTCGGAGCTGGAGCTGCGGTGCGTTCACTGAAAATCCCACTCATTTGTCAAGTTTGAGTCTGAAAACAGTCGGCATCAAAACCTCACGACTCAGCGACGACAGGTAAGAACCAAAAGAGACGTAAAGATGTTGTGGATGTCTCAGTTTCGAACACGAAGGCCCAGACCACTCCACATCCTTCCTGTGATTGTGCTGAAGTAAAAAACTGCACACAAGGCTGACACAGTGTATGATTGATGAAAAGAGGTCACAAAGTTCTCTTTAAGTCCAAGTCCAGACTCTTGGAGCTCATTAAAGGCAGAGAGACATTAGCAGGATTCACAAACCAGAAACAACACGTTCTTGGTTTGCATTTAAACAAAAAGCACATCTAAACTCAAGCATCGTATGGCAACTGGGATCTGGGATAAAGTGGTTTATAATAAAAAGAGGAAAAATAACACAAACCGAAAAAGGTACAGCTGAAGCTTCTGCTAATCGCACCCAGCTTTTACACATGATTGATTTTACAGAAATCAAGAGTTCTTTCCTATTATTCCCAAAAATATCTGTATTTCTTGGTTCCTTTGAGTCCACAGCACAGACTGGATTTGCTGTGCCTAAATGTTAAAAAACTACACTACCCACACTGCAGCTAACTTTTGCTGTGAATTTTGAGATGCTTTTTTGGTCTGATATTTCTTTTAAACACTGACAGGAGCCGTTGTGACAAGCAAGCAACGTAAGATCTGAATTCTGCTGAGTGTAGAACTCGAGACACAAGTGTCTAAATAAGGATTGTCCGTCTCCAAACAGACTCGTGTGACTGCTCTGTGCTTATAGAATTATTCAGCTGAGTCGGGTCTGGGAAAACCCACCAATTTGTCAAGTTTGAAAGCCTCTATATAAACGAGTCGAACCCCTTTAGAAAGTGGTCCCAACTCTGTCTCAAGACCCAAACCGGACTTATGCACCAGTTTATCTCATGTTAAATTGTGCTTGTGCTTTTTAATCTGAATAAATCCCTGTTTCCTCTTGTGCAGGCTCCAGTGTAATTCTGCCTCTAGGCCCCAACAGACTCTAGACTCGCCCCTGCTTCAGTAACACACTCTACACCGAGGCCCATTCAGACCCAGCTTCAGCTTGTGGTACTTACTTTAACATGGCCTCCTCCCTGGCCTCCTCCTCGCGCTGCCGTGCCAGGACAGCCATGATGATCTTCCGCTCCTCCTCGGTCAGGTGGCTCAGGTCTGGCTCCGGGATGGCCGGGGCGAGCGGCGGTGGGCGAGGGCCGCCTCTGGGCCCCATTGGCGCGAACATGTCTCCTACCCTTTCCTTCCTTTTGGCGTTTCTTGGTAAGCGCCGCTCGCTCCTCCACTGTCTCTCTCTGCTGTCTTCAAACACCCCCGGCCCACGGATCACGACATGGCCCAGGGATTGAGCGGTAGCAGCAGTGGCGGCAGCGGCAGCGGCGGTGGTGGTGGTGGCAGATGCGGGGGTCCCATAGCGGCGGCAGAAGCGGCAGAGATGAACGGGGAAGAGTGGGGAGAGTAAACGCCTCGGCTTCTCTTCACGGAACGCTCGCTTTCATGTTTTTACGCATTTGGATCGTTGTCAGCGCGGCGGGAAAAAGGGAGACATCCTGCTCTCCATCGGAACAAATTGGCTGGAATTAGCTCGGTTTGGCTCGGATTGTCCCAGCCCACCCCCCTCCCGCCGCCCCAATGCCCGCGTTTCCCCTCCACCGCGTCGCGTTTCACGGCGAGTCCATGTCTTCTCTGTCTCTTTTTTCGCTCCGGTAACGCACTGCTCGGCGGCCCAGCTGAGGGAGATCTCCGCCGGTTTCCTCTGCTCTTCTGCCCCGGTGTTCCTCGGTGGAGGTTGGTGGGAAGTGTGCAGAGGGTGGGGGGTCCGTGAGCACCGTAAAGCAGCGGGAGCTCGTTGGCGTTTCGAGGCCGGGCAGGAGGCGCGCTGAGGCGGACGCGGCGATGCTGTGAGTTCGGGCTGGGGCTGCTCCGCTGAAGATGCTGCTGCTGCTGCTGCTGCCAGGAGACGGACCGTCAATGGGACCGCAGCCCCTTACGAGCGCGCGCGCGTTGCTTCCTGCAGCGGGGACGCGCATGCAGCTCTTATTTCAGAATGAGGGGCGCGCTCACGACACGCTACGGCACGCACCTGGGACGCTTCTTATAAAACTACACAGAGCTGGGATTTATGAATGTGGGTCTCTCTGCCGTTTCTTATCCCCTCCTACCCTCCTTCCGTCCCCTCCTTCCGTCCTTCCGTCCTTCCGTCCTTCCGTTCTTCAGGTGGTATCTCATTATCTTTCAGTTGTACATAGAAAATCTCCTCCTCTCTAAAACCTTTACGGCTAAAGTAACTGAATTTATCTTTTTCCTGAGTTGAGAGGCTCTAGATTCAGTTCAGGACCACGGACAGCTCTCGGGTCAAACCAACACAAACTGAAGAAAAACAAGTTGTGTCTTGCTTTAAACAACAATTATGTTTTTTTTTTATATTTAAGGACATTACATTTTACTAAAGGGGCAGCAGTGGAAGGAGGAAACCCCAATACTGACACTTTCATAAACGTGTGGACTTGAGTAATGGCAGCGTGTCTTGGTTGTGTCACTATTCAGAAAAATCTAAACTTGAAAACTTGGTAAAAGGAGCAATGATAGGTTCACAGTCTCATTATAAGTGCTCCTCAGACTGACCATGGAGGAAACATAGGGAAGAGTAAATCCATATTGTAACGTCACAGTCCCTTTCAGGTTTTGTTTCTCTCCTGTGTTTCATTGAGCCTCTCTTTACCTTGTTTGGCTCTGGCTGGGCGTGGCTCCGTCTCATGTTCCTGTTCCTGGGCTGGAAAGCACACCTGCTCCCAATTTTATTTTACTTATACCTGGGCCATCGTCTTCATTTCTGCCAGATTGTCAGTCATCTTCCGTGATGAACACTCTCACGGGCTTTTTTAAGGAGTGACTTTTTTGTGTGTTCTTTGCTCCAGCTCTCTGTGCCAGCTTACTTGTTCTTCCTGTTCCAGCTCATTCCGGACTACACCTGCCAGTGTCTGTTTGTTTTCGGTTCTTTGTATTTGGGCTGGACACCCCATGCTCCAGCTGTGCCACCTCCTCTCGTAGCAGGAAGGCACTAATACAGACGCAACAAACATCTGCAGCCGTCCAGCAGACACTGAAAAGCCTCAACCTCCTCAAAAACCTGTTTCTGACTCCACCTCGAGGATGTTAACGGGGGTAACAAGTCCCTTTTTTCTTCTCTGGAGATGCTTTGTCCTACACAGACCTACGCCACATCTCATCGCTGATAGACCGAACACCATCAGAGTCCTGCCTGAAAGCAGGTGAAGGCACAGGACTGTGGTCAGTGGGGTATGATCAGTCTGCTCAATGAAGAAGTTCACTCATTAGACTGTTTTTTTATGAGCATTAACTGCAGGTTTATATTGTTATGTTGTTTTTTCATTATTTTTTAACTTGGTTAGGTTTTAGGTGGCTATATTTGCTCACAGAGTCATCACTTTCTGTGCATTTGATTGTATTTAATTTTTTTTTTTTTCAGTACCGGAAGTAGCTTCGACAAGTTTCTCATTCAAGACATTTATTTTGAAATCTAAGCCTGTGTTTCCCGGAAAAGCCTTAAAACTTTCGAGACTTGTTTTTATTGGTGTTAGCGGTAAGAAGCACCTTTTACTCTTGTTTAATTCTGTTTTGTCCTGGTCCAGGTGTACTTTTATGGCAGACTATAACCTGCTTTAATACATTCTCCGCGGCGCTGTTCACGTTATTTCACGCCTTTTGTCTTAAACGTGTTTTCTTTCTGTTTATCTTTGACTCGAGGCTTCAGAAGTAGGTCAGTCCTGATTTTGAATTTGAATTGAAGGCATGGGATACTTATATCTTAATATTATAGTCTTAATATTATAGACTGGCTGAATATAGACTTAGCAATAATAATAAGGCCTGGGATATTTCAAAAACTGAAAATAAAAATCTAAAAAGTAGACTGGATATGGACATATTGCACTGAGTCAGCACTAAACCAGGACCTTTGCAACTTATTTGGACCCAACACAGGCTGTTATTGGGCAGTTCTTGTCCCATAATGCAGGGAGCACTGAGTCAAACCCAGTGCATTCTCAGAAGCACGAGTATTATTGTGGTAGGCATGTTTTTGTGATCGCAGAATATCTGCTGATAGTTTTATGACAGAATGTGGTATAATGTGCAGATCTAGTAATGAGTTGTGTCTAAAAGTGTGGCATTCACTTATTTAGATAAATATAAAATTATTCATTCATTTTCTACCGCTTTGTCCCGTTATAAAATTAAAAGGAATAAAAAAAAACAACAGGCTTCTTTTTAAATATTACAAATACATCATTATCACAGCAACGTCAGATTCAATGTCTCTCCTGAAAACAAACGAATGTAGGGCTAAATGGGAAATCCACATAAACATTTTGATTTTAGATTGTTATGTACTTAGTAAAATAATCTATAACTAATAAGTTTGTAAGTGGAATATTGTAGCGCCCTGTGGGTCAGGAGCAGAACCACAGGTCATGGTCTGGACTGTCCCGGTCCTGCTCAGATAGACTCGTGTTTAAAAGGACGGCTGCACAGATCGGGACAGAGACGACAGCAGCTGCCCCAGACTCTCTTCAGGGCCACAGTTTACACTCGCTCCCGCTTTTAGTTTATTAACTCATGAACTCAAATGACAATAACACAGGTCATAGGGTCATCCTGTCACTGCCCCAGAATAGAATGTCCTTTATTTTGCAGATATTATCGCAGCAGGTGGAAGATGCTGCCGGTGCTGGTGGTTCACGCCGGAGCGGGTCATATACCTCAGGAGCGAGTGGCGGCCTCCACGGAGGGGGTCTGCGCCGCGGTGAGGGGCGGCTACAGCGTCCTGACAGCAGGGGGCAGCAGCATGGACGCGGTGGTGGAGGCCGTGACGCTGATGGAGAATAACCCACGCTTTAACGCTGGTAACGGACTCTTTATAGAGGTCTAAACCTGGTCAAAACCTGGTCAAAACCTGGTCTAAACCTGGTCTAAACCTGGTCTAAACCTGGTCTAAACCTGGTCAAAACCTGGTCTAAACCTGGACTAAACCTGGACTCAACCTGGACTCAACCTGGACTCAACCTGGACTCAACCTGGACTCAACCTGGTCAAAACCTGGTCAAAACCTGGTCAAAACCTGGTCAAAACCTGGACTAAACTTGGACTAAACCTGGTCAAAACCTGGTCAAAACCTGGACTCAACCTGGTCTAAACCTGGTCTAAACCTGGTCTAAACCTGGACTCAACCTGGTCAAAACCTGGACTAAACCTGGACTCAACCTGGCCTAAACCTGGACTAAACTTGGACTAGTGATGCGTCCCGTTACGGTCTCGTCAGTCTTTAGTCTTTTTGCTGCGTCCCGTTACGGTCTCGTCGGTCTTTAGTCTTTTTGCTAAGTCCTGTTACGGTCTCGTCGGTCTTTAGTCTTTTTGCTAAGTCCTGTTACGGTCTCGTCAGTCTTTAGTCTTTTTGCTAAGTCCTTTTACGGTCTCGTCAGTCTTTAGTCTTTATGCTGCGTCCCGTTACGGTCTCGTCGGTCTTTAGTCTTTTTGCTAAGTCCTGTTACGGTCTCGTCGGTCTTTAGTCTTTTTCTTCCTCCCGTTGCGGTCTCGTCGGTCTTTAGTCTTTTTGCTGCGTCCTGTTGCGGTCTCGTCGGTCTTTAGTCTTTTTCTTCCTCCCGTTGCGGTCTCGTCGGTCTTTAGTCTTTTTCTTCCTCCCGTTGCGGTCTCGTCGGTCTTTAGTCTTTTTGCTGCGTCCTGTTACGGTCTCGTCGGTCTTTAGTCTTTTTGCTGCGTCCTGTTGCGGTCTCGTCGGTCTTTAGTCTTTTTCTTCCTCCTGTTGCGGTCTCGTCGGTCTTTAGTCTTTTTCTTCCTCCCGTTACGGTCTCGTTGGTCTTTAGTCTTTTTCTTCCTCCTGTTACGGTCTCGTCGGTCTTTAGTCTTTTTCTTCCTCCTGTTACGGTCTCGTCGGTCTTTAGTCTTTTTCTTCCTCCTGTTACGGTCTCGTCGGTCTTTAGTCTTTTTCTTCCTCCTGTTGCGGTCTCGTCGGTCTTTAGTCTTTTTCTTCCTCCTGTTACGGTCTCGTCGGTCTTTAGTCTTTTTGCTAAGTCCTTTTACGGTCTCGTCGGTCTTTAGTCTTTTTGCTAAGTCCTGTTACGGTCTCGTCGGTCTTTAGTCTTTTTGCTAAGTCCTGTTACGGTCTCGTCGGTCTTTAGTCTTTTTCTTCCTCCTGTTACGGTCTCGTCGGTCTTTAGTCTTTTTCTTCCTTCTGTTACGGTCTCGTCGGTCTTTAGTCTTTTTGCTAAGTCCTGTTACGGTCTCGTCGGTCTTTAGTCTTTTTCTTCCTCCTGTTACGGTCTCGTCGGTCTTTAGTCTTTTTCTTCCTCCTGTTACGGTCTCGTCGGTCTTTAGTCTTTTTCTTCCTCCTGTTACGGTCTCGTCGGTCTTTAGTCTTTTTCTTCCTCCTGTTACGGTCTCGTCGGTCTTTAGTCTTTTTCTTCCTCCTGTTACGGTCTCGGTCTTTAGTCTTTTTCTTCCTCCTGTTACGGTCTCGTCGGTCTTTAGTCTTTTTCTTCCTCCTGTTACGGTCTCGTCGGTCTTTAGTCTTTTTCTTCCTCCTGTTACGGTCTCGTCGGTCTTTAGTCTTTTTCTTCCTCCTGTTGCGGTCTCGTCGGTCTTAAGTCTTTTTGCTGCGTCCTGTTACGGTCTCGTCGGTCTTTAGTCTTTTTCTTCCTCCTGTTACGGTCTCGTCGGTCTTTAGTCTTTTTCTTCCTCCTGTTGCGGTCTCGTCGGTCTTTAGTCTTTTTGCTGCGTCCTGTTGCGGTCTCGTCGGTCTTTAGTCTTTTTCTTCCTCCTGTTACGGTCTCGTCGGTCTTTAGTCTTTTTCTTCCTCCTGTTACGGTCTCGTCGGTCTTTAGTCTTTTTCTTCCTCCTGTTACGGTCTCGTCGGTCTTTAGTCTTTTTCTTCCTCCTGTTACGGTCTCGTCGGTCTTTAGTCTTTTTCTTCCTCCTGTTACGGTCTCGTCGGTCTTTAGTCTTTTTTCTTCCTCCTGTTACGGTCTCGTCGGTCTTTAGTCTTTTTCTTCCTCCTGTTGCGGTCTCGTCGGTCTTTAGTCTTTTTCTTCCTCCTGTTACGGTCTCGTCGGTCTTTAGTCTTTTTCTTCCTCCTGTTGCGGTCTCGTCGGTCTTAAGTCTTTTTCTTCCTCCTGTTGCGGTCTCGTCGGTCTTTAGTCTTTTTCTTCCTCCTGTTACGGTCTCGTCGGTCTTTAGTCTTTTTCTTCCTCCTGTTACGGTCTCGTCGGTCTTTAGTCTTTTTCTTCCTCCTGTTACGGTCTCGTCGGTCTTTAGTCTTTTTCTTCCTCCTGTTACTGTCTCGTCGGTCTTTAGTCTTTTTTCTTCCTCCCGTTACGGTCTCGTCGGTCTTTAGTCTTTTTTCTTCCTCCTGTTACGGTCTCGTCGGTCTTAAGTCTTTTTCTTCCTCCTGTTACGGTCTCGTCGGTCTTTAGTCTTTTTCTTCCTCCTGTTGCGGTATCGTCGGTCTTTAGTCTTTTTCTTCCTCCTGTTACGGTCTCGTCGGTCTTTAGTCTTTTTGCTGCGTCCTGTTGCGGTCTCGTCGGTCTTTAGTCTTTTTCTTCCTCCTGTTGCGGTCTCGTCGGTCTTTAGTCTTTTTCTTCCTCCTGTTACGGTCTCGTCGGTCTTTAGTCTTTTTCTTCCTCCCGTTGCAGGCTGTGGGTCGGTGCTGACGGCTAACGGAGAAGTGGAGATGGATGCGATCGTGATGGACGGGAAGAACCTGGCGTCTGGAGCCGTGTCTGCCGTCCGTAACATCGCTAACCCTGTGCAGCTCGCCCGACTCGTCATGGACAAGGTACGAACACGAGAACAGAAGCGTTTCTATAAAGGGTTTATTGATCGACCTGTGTATTCAGTCAATGCATGCATTTTTTTTACAAGACTCTTAAAAACAAAACCAAAAAACAAGAGTCATATTTTTGACTTGTTTATACTGGTCTAAATATTTGCATTGAAACATAAGATCTGTAAGAGAAGAAAATAAAAAAGATCTAAAGAGTCTTGATTTTAAAGAAAATAACAAGAATATATTTGGTGAAAATCTATTGGGATCTATTGTTATCTGTCCAGTTTTAGATGACTAGTGAGGTTATATTGGTTAAATAAGCATGTATTTATGACGACAAATCATTCTGAGTTTTCTTTTCCTTTTCTTTCCAGGGACTGGTTCAAAGAAAAGAGAATAGTTTTTGTCATGTTTCTTATTTTTCAGACGAGCCACGCCTGTCTGACGGCGGAGGGAGCGTCTCTGTTCGCTCGACAGATGGGGGTCCCTGAGGTTCCCACTGAGTCTCTCGTTACCGATTACTCCAGGATGAGATGGAGGAAGAACCTGGAGCCGGGAGCCAACCCTGTGGAGAGTCAGATGTGAGAACACGTCCACATGAGTGGGTTTAAAATCTCAATAGAATAATCAGACCGGAGTTATTATTAATATAGAGTTAATACAGACATGTTTGAAATCATTAGAACACTCTTTAGGGCTTCACGCGAGGCATCTACAGCGGCGTAGTGACGTCAAAAAGAAAATTTAATGGATATGGGTGGGTGTCCATGTTTTATGTGAGGAGGAAGTGTCTGGGGAGGGGGAAGTCTGGGGATCTCTTTTTGGACTGCTGCCCCAGGACCCGAGCCTGGATCAGAGCTCATGCTCTTCTTCAAGTCTTCATCTAGTTCTCAGTCGCTCCTGCTTTTGGTCCAAAGTCAGAGCAAACTCTTTTTGCACAAAAGAACCGGACATGGTTTAGTTTGGTCCTGGACGCTGGACTTTGGTTCAGAACAAGCAGTAAAGTCCAGTTTTGTTTGAGTGAATGTGTGGGGCTGGGCCTTAAACTGTACACTTTTCATTCTCTTTTCAGGGGAAAGATGGGCACGGTGGGAGCAGTAGCTGTGGATAAAGACGGGAACGTCGCCTGTGCCACTTCAACCGGAGGAATCCTGAACAAGATGGAGGGACGAGTGGGAGACACACCGTGTATCGGTCAGTTTTATCTCTCCTCGGGCTTCAGCTGCAGACTTTAGTGGAATAAGATCAGAGCAAAGGTGATTGTTTGTTTCCTGTTTGCTCCGAAGGGCTTGACCTTTGACCCATTGTAGTTTAGTTGTTTTAGATTCCGACCTGTGCAGTTAATGGTTCACTACGAGAGTGCTTCTTGAGAAAAGCAGTTTGTGAAAAACTGATTGTGAGGTTAAAGTGTAAAGAAGAGCAGCAGCAACACTCTTCATTTCCTCTTTAACAGGTGTGTCCAAAGTCCGGCCCAGGGGCCTTTCATGGCCCAAGGACCTCAGCTTCAGACGTGTATTGTTTATGGCCCCAACATCTGTATACAAACCTGTTCAAATCCACCTAAAACCTGTTCAAATCCACCTAAAACCTGTTCAAAATCCACCTAAAACCTGTTCAAAATCCACCTAAAACCTGTTCAAAATCCATTTTAAAACCTGTTCAAAATCCATTTTAAAACCTGTTCAAATCCATCTAAAACCTGTTCAAAATCCATTTTAAAACCTGTTCAAATCCATTTTAAAACCTGTTCAAATCCATCTAAAACCTGCTCAGATCCAACTAAAACCCCTACAATAAAAAGCTGCTATCATCTGCACTTACCTAAACTAAAAACTAAACGTTCTGTAAAAGTGATGAGTCGAGCTGTCGTGGACTAAAGAAAGTGTTTGGAAGTGTTTGCTCGGTCAAAGTAACAAAATCAGTGATCATCTTTGACAATTACTGAAAATGTGATTAAAATATAACCTTTTTAATTTTATTTTTGTGACATACAGTAAATGTTGTTTAAAATAGTATATTTACATTTATTTATTTAGCTGAACGCTTTTATCCAAAGCGACTTACATTAACCTTCTATTCTCCAGAGTTACAGCTGGAACACCACTGGAGGGGGTTAAGTGTCTTGCCCAAAGACACAACGACAGTATGAACTGTTGGGAGCGCGAGAATTGAACCACCAACCTTCCGGTTATAGGACAAACGCCGCCCACTGCGTTTAAAAACCGAGAAAAGCATTGCTCTGCCCTCTGGTGGAGCAAATGTGTTATTACATGCTCTTAAAAAGAGTATTTAGGTTTTTTTTTCTCTTTTAGGATTTGGTTTCTGCATTATAGAAATATAGAAATGATATCTAATTCTTTTCTCATTTGCTTTGGCTCATTTCTTGAATAAGAAAAGTGTCTCTGAACAGTGAGTGTAAAAGGAGCCTCTGCAGAGACACATTCACAGTTAAAGCCGTCTACAGCAGGCAGTTTTCTCAAAGCCAGGGAAAGTCTGATGGTTCACTTTTAAAAACTGATGAGAAACCAAAAGTTACTGACGCCAAGGAAACCAGCTGTGAGTTTTTAGTGTTTTCAGGAGAGAAAACAATCTCTTTCACTGAACAAAACTCTTCACGTCCTTTTATTACCATTATTTGTGACTTAAACAATGAAAATGTGTCTCTTTTATTTCTCTGACAAATAGAAATAAGACAAAAATGGCCTGTAATGATTGGATGTCTGCTTTAACGGTGTTTAAGTGTGTTCACTGACGAGGTGTTCCGTTTGCGGTGCTCTCGGTGTGTCCAGGCTGTGGAGGATACGCAGACAATGAAGTGGGAGCTGTTTCCACGACGGGTCACGGAGAAGCCATCATGAAGGTCACTCTGGCCAGACTCATCCTCTTCCACATGGAACAAGGTAAACACATTTCCACATTTTTGAGCTCCAAAAAAGATAAAAGACGAGCTTTAAAGAGAAACAGTATTCGACACGTTTTCCATAAAAAAGGCCTGTAAAGAGCTCGTTTTCCTCAGGATTCTGCAAAATCCATCCCTGACTTCCCACAAAGTTCATAAAAACATGAGCATGTTTCTTTTCACAATTCCAGTCACAGTCAGACTTTCACAGGTATTTAATTCTGGTTTGAGTTTGTCTAAGGAAATCATTTCCATTTATTTGTTCTAATTGTAGTGACTGGTTCAATTGAATTGGGTTTGAATTGTACTTTAAAAAGCACTTTATCCAATTTCTTTCTTTTTAATCAATATCAAATAACAGTTAACGTTGTTGTTGTTGTTATAAGTTGCCAGAACAGGATGATAAAGTACAGAAAAAACACAGATTACTGAATGAAAAGTGAACCAAGCACAATGACAACATTAGTTCAGAGGTTTATTTTTTTCCTGATCTGGCCAAAGCTAATGTCCTTTTATTGAAGTCCACTTAAACAGAGCGTGTTGTCTCAGGGAAGTCTGCGGAGGAGGCCAGTGACCTGGGCCTGACCTACATGAGGTCCCGAGTGGAGGGTCTGGGGGGAGTGGTGACTGTCGACCCAAAGGGAGTCTGGGCGGCTCGGTTCTCCTCTCGACAGATGTCCTGGGCCGCCGCCCAGAACGACACTCTGCACTACGGCCTGTTCACCGGAGAGCACTACACTCAGAGCATCGTCCAGACGCTCTGACCTGTGATCTGACCTCTGATCTGACCTTTGATTTGACCTCTGCTTTGATGTCTGATCTGACCTCTGATCTGACCTGTAATCTGACCTCTGCTCTGACCTCGGATTTAACCTCTGCTGTGACCTCTGCTGTAACCTCTGATTTGACCTCTGATCTGACCTCTGATCTGACCTCTGCTTTGATGTCTGATCTGACCTCTGATCTGACCTTTGATTTGACCTGTGATCTGACCTCTGATCTGACCTCTGCTTTGATGTCTGATCTGACCTCTGATCTGACCTCTGCTTTGATGTCTGATCTGACCTCTGATCTGACCTCTGATTTGACCTCTGCTCTGACCTCTGCTGTAACCTCTGATCTGACCTCTGCTGTAACCTCTGATCTGACCTCTGATCTGACCTCTGCTGTAACCTCTGATCTGACCTCTGCTCTGATCTCTGCTCTGATGTCTGATCTGACCTCTGCTTTGATGTCTGATCTGACCTCTGATCTGACCTCTGCTGTAACCTCTGATCTGACCTCTGCTTTGATGTCTGATCTGATCTCTACTGTCCTTGGCTTAATTCTGATCTGACCTCTGCATTGACCTCTGCTGTGACATGCTGACCTCTGCTGACTTCTGCTTGACCTCTGATGGGTCTATTTTTTAATTTAGATGAATGTGACGGTTCTCAGTCATCCAGGTCACCCTGAAGAAAAGGTTTAAGCAAAAGCACCTGATAAAGTCTGATAAAGGCTCTTAGAATTAGAGACAGAACATCTTCACCTTAATAACTCAGTCCTGACTTTTGCTTTAACCTTTTCTTAATTTAGATTTTTTTTTTTTACATAAAGCATAATGTGAATGTCGTTTGTTCTGGATAAAAATGTCTCTGAACTGTACTCTTTCCAACACTGGACCCATTTATGACAATGAATACTTTTTATTAAAGATTATTCTGTAAAAAGCTGATGTTTGACTGTGGTGCACTCAAGTCTCCACTAGAGGGCGCTACTTAAAACACAAAGAATGAAAAAACACTGACATTTGTCTGAAACAATGAGAAACACTAAAGTGAATGAAAAACTGCTGTCCCTCTGCTCTGTCCTTCTGCCCTGTCCCTCTGCCCCGTCCCTCTGCTCTGTCCTTCTGCCCTGTCCCTCTGCCCCGTCCCTCTGCTCTGTCCTTCTGCCCTGTCCCTCTGCTCCGTCCCTCTGATCTGTCCTTCTGCCCTGTCCCTCTGCTCCGTCCCTCTGATCTGTCCTTCTGCTCTGTCCCTCTGCCCCGTCCCTCTGCTCTGTCCTTCTGCCCTGTCCCTCTGCTCCGTCCCTCTGCCCTGTCCCTGTCCCTCTGCTCCGTCCCTCTGATCTGTCCTTCTGCCCTGTCCCTCTACTCCATCCCTCTGCCCTGTCCCTGTCCCTCTGCTCTGTTCTTCTGCCCTGTCCCTCTGCTCCGTCGCTCTGCCCTGTACCTCTGCTCTGTCCCTCTACTCCATCCCTCTGCCCTGTCCCTGTCCCTCTGCTCTGTTCTTCTGCCCTGTCCCTCTGCTCCGTCGCTCTGCCCTGTACCTCTGCTCTGTCCCTCTACTCCATCCCTCTGCCCTGTCCCTGTCCCTCTGCTCTGTTCTTCTGCCCTGTCCCTCTGCTCCGTCCTTCTGCCCCGTCCCTCTGCTCTGTCCCTCTCAATGTCCCTCTGCTCTTTCCCTCTGCTCTGTCCCGGGACGTTTAGTGTCATTCAGAGCAGCTCCCGTGAGAGAAGGTTTGAGAGTAGATCATAGTCAGGGTTTAGTTTAGTCTCACTTTTTCTGAGTCCTGTTAGGTTTAAATGAAGCACTTATAACGACTCTGGACCTGGGACTGTCGGGGTTTTTAAAGACCACTCAGGACAGGCCGACCCATTACAGGGTTCATTTTATTTATCTAACATGATGTTTAATTAAACCGTTTGAGTAATATCTGTTTTTGTGAAGCTATAGTTTGTTTAAAATGGAAGCTCAGTTTGTTCAGGTCGATTGAATTGGCCTCAGAATAAACGACAGAAGCCTAGTCTCTGCTGGGTTTCTGAGGCTTGTTTCTGATTATTCCCATCTTTCTGAACATTACGTTTAGAGAGAATATGATGTTTATCACAGGAACAGGGAAAACATTTCTGTTTAATGTTTTTATTTAACCTCTCACTTCCACTGGAGGGAGGCTTATCGACCGTCCCATCAGCTGACGCAGGGCTCCACCTGCTGCTGTGCAATCAATGTGGAAACTGACAGAAACACAAATGTATTGAACTGGATTCTGTGGAGTTTGAAAGAAGGTCTAAAATCACACACGACAGAGTCTGGAGGTGACTCTGAGCTGAAAGTCACTCTGACAGACTCAGTGCTGACAGTGTAAACACTCGACTACAGCCTGAGGGCGCTTTATCGCCTGTTTGTCGACACAACACTGGATTCATGAGAGCGGTGGAAAAATATCTGAGGCCTGACACTGGAATGAACAGGAGACGATCGTGAAGCGACTTCAGGGTTTCCACAGGAACAGAGTCTGGAGTCGACTGGACCAAGAGTCACATGAAGTCATTTATGACCTGACTACAACTGATCACTAAACCACAAGAGCGAAAGTAAGAATAAAACCAGACACACCGAGGCTAAAGCAAGGAAACTAACTTCAGAAGAAACTGTCAAGAATAAAGTTATTCCCAAATTTATCTTAAGCTCAAATCCAACCAGGACGTGTCTCAGACAATTTTGTTTTAACTCCCCAGGCTTTTTCTCCAGCTTGTCCAGCAGTGTAGAAAGTAAAGTACTGGAGTATTTAAGAAACCCTCTTCGGTCCCAGGTCAGTGTTTTATTAACTCTGGACTCCGTCAGAGATCAGCGTCTGCGGCTCGTGTTCTGACTCCGTCAAAGATATTCTCTCATTTACAGCTTTTCTAAAGTTCTACAAAGCGCTACATTCGAGCTCTACTGACTCCAGCCTCAGAGCTCATCCTTCTTCTGCAGAGGGTCTCCTTGTTCATTCTCGTTCATTATGCTTCCAGACAAAAGAAACCAAAAGAAAACTCTTTTTTTTTTTCTATTGCATGTGCACTATTGTCTTACTTTTTTGTACTTTAGGTGTTTTAAAAGCTGCTGTACAAGTGGGTTTCCCCTCTGTGAGATCAATAAAGAGTCTTTTATGTTGAAGACCTACATTATTATTATTATTATTATTATTATTATTATTATTAGACCTGCCTATTTTTTAGATTTTTAGACTTGTTTGTTTGACCTTTGCTACAACTTGTGTGTCATTTCCGTAAAGCACAGAGTTACTCTCAAAACGTGCTCTTTTACTGTGAAAGATTGCCACCGGAAGTCGTGTCCCCCGTTGCCATGGCAGCGCCCTGACTCCGCGAGGCTCTGTGAAAAAGAAAAGGGCCGGGCTTCTGAAACAAAAGCGTCCACAGCTGACGGCGCAGGCTCAGCTGAGTCCGCGAGGCGCACAGGACAAGCATTTACACCTTTAACCTTTAACCTTACACTTTCACTCACCTTTTTTAACGGGACGAGAAGTGAAGGACGAAGAAAAGACGGAGGTTCCTGTTGGTTTTGGAAGAAAAGCTGCAAAAGTTTGTGCACACTTTCTACGAGTTCACGGTAAGTTCTTAAAGGCGCCACGCATTTTTAAAAAAGCTCTTAAATAACGTTTTACGGTCTTATATTTCCTTTTATTACCTCTAAGCAACGTAAAACCGTGTAACGTAATTTAATGCATCTCAAGATTATTCTACGAAATAGAACAGCTTTATTTGTGTTAAATTGTTTCTTTTGTTCATAATGCTACTTTCCTCTTTTCTGTCTCTGGACATTTTATTGCTCATTAAACTTTAAAGTGGTTAATGTTAATTTTAAGAACACAGCTTTAGTTTTTAAGCATTTCTCTGTTTCCAGTCAAAGTGTGAGCTGTAAAGTATTAAAACTATAATTTCAACATAAAACAACATTAAAAAGAACAAAATTATGAATAAAGACCAAACACTGAGCAACATGAGTCTGGACCTGAATAAAGAAGAATAAAAAAGAATAAACCCAATATTAAACTTATTACTGAGATTTATTTTTATTAAACATATTTCTGAGAACAACTCCCTTAAAATTTTAAATAAAACTTAAAGTCATAAATAAACGATAATGTTGTTGAATAGATCCATAAATCAAACATAAAGACAAGGAGGACATTTACTTCAAAGACTCGAGAACAATGGACCAGTTTAAATCATAATAAAAGTGAACCCACACTGAGCCTTTTACAAAAACACGTTCAGTCAATTCTGGAGTTACAGTACAATGAATAAAGTCAGGTTCATAGAGTTTTATCAGGTTTGTTCCAAAAGAATATGATCCAAATATACTTTCCAGAGGAACATTTAAAATAAGATTATTTATGTTTGGATTATTATTAATAAACCAGGTCCAAACCAGGTCTAAACCAGGTCCAAACCAGGACTAAACCAGGCCTAAACCAGGTCTAAACCAGGACTAAACCAGGCCTAAACCAGGACTAAACCAGGCCTAAACCAGGACTAAACCAGGCCTAAACCAGGTCTAAACATCTCTCTGGATCAGACCAAACTGAGGAGTTTTCTATCGATGTCTGTTGATCATCGATGACTTACTGTAAATCTCCAGGAGGTCAGAGGTCAGGTTCACTGAGGTCTGAAGATGAGGTAATGAGTAAAAGGAACTCTATGTTTAGTGACTGTGTCTCTGGGGAAAGTGTGGTTCCCAGGCAGCAGCAGGAACTCTCTCTGAGAGGATAAGATCAGGGTCAGACCGGTCTTAGAACCCAGGGTCAGACCGGTCTTAGAACCCAGGGTCAGACCGTTCTTAGAATCCAGGGTCAGACCGTTCTTAGAACCCAGGGTCAGACCGGTCTTAGAACCCAGGGTCAGAGCGGTCTTAGAACCCAGGGTCAGACCGGTCTTAGAACCCAGGGTCAGACCGGTCTTAGAACCCAGGGTCAGAGCGGTCTTAGAACCCAGGGTCAGACCGTTCTTAGAACCCAGGGTCAGACCGTTCTTAGAACCCAGGGTCAGACCGGTCTTAGAACCCAGGGTCAGACCGGTCTTAGAACCCAGGGTCAGACCGGTCTTAGAACCCAGGGTCAGACCGTTCTTAGAATCCAGGGTCAGACCGTTCTTAGAACCCAGGGTCAGACCGGTCTTAGAACCCAGGGTCAGACCGGTCTTAGAACCCAGGGTCAGAGCGGTCTTAGAACCGTCGGGACCATCCTTTCACTCAAATGTAGACTCAACAAAACCCTCAAAGAGAAAACGTCTCTATCATGTGACGCTCGTCAAAATAGTTAAACAAATGAAATAAAAAAAGCTGGTTTTGGAGTTTTTTTATGTCTTTGATGAAGAAGCACAGGTCCTTTTTCTCGTTTATTAAAGAAATAGTGTAATGTATGTGTTTTTAACCCCTTCGTTAACTCTTCTTCATGAGTTTAGTCAGATGTTACTTCCCGCGTTTGGTCTAAAGTCTGAAGACTAACCACGTCCCGGAGCTTTCGGACCAAAGTTCTGTCCTAAAACTCATTTTTAAACCTTTGTTGTTGTTGTTAGCTGTGTTTTCTCGGTGTCTGTTCCAGATATTTCAAACCCTTTAATCAGATGAGATTATGGTCTGGATAATTCACAAAGGTTCAGTTTTCTGACGGTTCCTTGTGTCTGTGAAAGTCTCGAGGAAGGGCTTCACTCGACTGATTCCGCTGTTTGTGCTGCTCTTTGTTTGAGGAGGGGTCTCCGGCCGCTCGAGGCTGTGACCCCCGTCGCCACGGAGACGGCAGGACCCACTTCCTGTATGTCTCTGGATCCGGACATTAATGCAGCGAGAGAGAGACGCAGTGGAAAAATACAAGCAGCAGGCATTAGGTCTTATTTAGTTTATGAGTTAAACAGTTTATTCTGATGCAAAGATAATGTAAACAAAGGAAGTTACAGTTCAAACATAAATATATTCTCCTCAGTGTAAAGTTGTGTCATGAAAGGCTCTGAAGCTAAACCCATGAAAACATGCTTTTTGGAAATAATTTATATTAATGCAAACCTTAACTGTCTTAAAATCAATCTTACTTTATGGCCATTTTGGTAAAAGTGCGTTTCCAAGCCTCAAGTGTTTTGTCTGAAGTCCTGCCAAAGCTCGGACAGATCTCTTCTTGCTGTGTAAGGGTTTAGTCATATTTAAATTCCTCTGTCTATAAGCCCCTCCCACTTACCACAGTCTGCTCTGATTGGTCAAAAAGACTTGGTGCTCGTTTTCATTGATTTTGAATGAAAAAGTGAGAATGTCTCTGAACAGGAACATTAACCTGCGTCAGTCCGTCAGAGTTAATATTCAAACAGGGCAGTGTCACGGCCCAGCGCTCGGTCAGAGTCACTCCGGTCGGAATAAGCACCGGAGCGTTATTCTGACAATGATAAACGAGACAAGAGGACAAAGTGTCACCAAAAGAACTGAAGTATGTGCGGCACCTAAAGGTCACTGAGAGATCTGTTTTTTCCAGTTATTACAGAGCCCCGAGTGCAGAGTGTTAGCTTTACTCTAACACGTCTGTTAGAGTAAAGCTTTTACTTTCCCGAGCACAGAACATAAACGTATCCTGTTGAATTTTACTAAAGTTTATTAGTTATTATTTACCGAGTCTGAAGGAGACTAAAGCCCAAACCTGATTCTGTTTCTGTCACTTTGAACCTTAGGGCGCTCTCACTCCTGAACTGTCTTTCTCGTTTGGTTCAAACCAAACCTTCAGGTGAAAGCTCCAGGACGAGGTTCAGACCAAACAGCTGCACGTTCACAGTAAAGACCCTGAGCAGGAGCATCTCTGTCTCGTTAACTTTTGAGTTTAAAGCATTGCCAACATTTATATTTCTTTAATTTTCCTTTTTGAGCTGTTAAGTAACACTATTTTGTTGTTGACAGCTGTGTCGGCCAATGGGAGCGCTCCTTATTTCCTGAAGGCTTTAGAAGAGAATGTTTCAAATTTAAAGTTCAAACCACTTTTAGTCTAGTTTTGTTTGTTTTATTTTTAAAATGGCCTTTTTTGATGAAGAACAATATTAAAATAATGCCCTCATCACATCTTCACGGCCTCTCCCTTTACGTGCCACAGGTAAGACCGAATAAAAACTGGAGCTCTAAAGCTTTTTAGAACCAGTGGCATCCACAGAGAAGACGGTCTGAAGGGACGGATCTTATCTGTGTTTCCTCCATGTTTTCCAGCCTGTGGTCACTGATATAAACTCTTTTTATAAACTCTTTTTAATGGTGGAAAGTGCTGTTGAGCAGAAGCACGGCCTCGAGATCTCCGAGGAGGCCCAGCGGAAGATGGTGTCAGTTCAGTCTCTGGGTTTCCACAGATTTAAAGACGATCCATTATTTAGAGTTTACACCTTAAGCAAAAAAAGAGGCAATTGCATTGTATTAGTTTTGAAGAGCAGCAAGTAAAAAAAAGGTTTTAGTATGCTAGCTTTTGAACAGCAGCTTAAAGCGGCGCTATGTAACTTTTAGCCACTAGAGGGCGCATATCTGAGGACCCCCCCCCCCATGCCATGAACTAATGACTGTAACCTTTGAGTAAACAGCACTTTAATAAGAACTGTAGATGTGTTGCAGTGTTTGTCATGAACCCAGCTCTAACATCAGGACAGAGCTGTAAAAGTAAACTCCACTTGACTGAGCAGCATCGCTCTGACGCCAAAGGAATCCAGACGCACTCACCTGTTCCCTGTGTTTGCTTTCATCAGATTATTGTCCAGACCTGCCTCACTCTGGCTCTGTCTTCATTAACTCTGCTCCAAAAAGAGACCGGTTTTTGGCTGGAACCCTGAAGTCCGGTCCTGTTTGAACTGGCGCTGGCTGCTCATTGTTGGCGTCAGAGGCCGACGTTAGAGAAGTGGCTCTTGAGTCGATGAAAGAGCTGCAAGCGAGGCCTTTGTCCCTTTTTCAAACATCGTAAATCTCTCTTCAATTCACTGGACTTTAGACTTTTATTCAGCTGACAGGCTTTACAAATCGAAACATAGAGCCTTTCTATTAAATGGCACATAAACTGTCTTAAAGATAATAGGTTGAGATTTTCCTCTTTATTCCACTTGACCCTGTGTCGTTATTACTTTGTAAAACTCTGTTCATTTACACAAGAACAACACAAAGTCTTTCAGAAACCCATTCTCTGATCATATATTATTAAGATTATTAGGATTATTAGGATTAGACGTTAGTTAGTGAGCTAACGCTGAAGTTAACATCGGTCATTTAGAAGCTGGATCACTTTCTTTTGAGGTAGAGCTCTGTAAAAACTTCTTTGAGGAAGTTTGCAGTAATGTGTTTAACTCTTACTCTAACTGTTGGAGCTGTAGAAATAAACCGGATACTGAAACTCAGTTTGGCTGGTGACATTGTGAAGCTCAACTGGCTCTGTTTGTCCGTCTCTGTGAAGCTGCTTTGAGTTTGGTTTGTTTAGTCCTGAGTCCCGGCTCCACCACTTCATGATCCACTGATCCAGACGGAGGTTGTTAGGTTTCGTTTGATCGAGTAGGATAGACACACTTGTTTGAACCGAGAGCAGCTAAAAATTGTTCTGTTCTGAAGCATTAATAACTCACTTCAGTAAACAGAAAAACATGAAGAACTGTGTTTAGAGACTCACTCTTTTAAATTCCAAAGACATGTCCGACATGTTGTAAAATGTTTCGAAGCTTACAAAGTAATGACGATGTGTTGCTGTTGATATTTATTAATAACTCCAAAATTCCTGAACAGTTCAGCCGAGTATATTAGGAGTCAGGTTTAACGTGAGCTTCTTTTATCCTGTAAAATACACAAGCCACATGAACGCAGCATCAGCCCGAGCAGACACAGGACTTCGGTTTTCTCTCGAGCGATAAACTCGAACAAACTGTGACCTCGAGCTGCGAGGGTTTAATCGAGCGTACGTCACTAGAATGAACTATTTTTGTCCCTTTTCGGTTGCGTCTGCAGACTTTTGTGCCAATAGCAGACTAAGGTTTTCCACAAAGACCGAAGAACATGGTTGGATTTTCTAAACTTGATGTAAACCTTATCTTTCATCACCTTTTCATAAATACATTAGAACATCTGTGGAATTAAACAACTGCGTTTACGACGAGAGACATTTTCATTAAACTTAGACTTTATTCATTTTGATTTTTACTAATGGTGCTTTATTTCTATTTTTTTACATTTATCTTTTATAGTAAGAAATATAAAGATAATGTAGCTGATGGTCTACACATTTAGAATAAAGTTCAGTTTTTCTTTACCATGTTTTCTTCCATTTGTTCAGCTTTAATCACATTTATCTTATTTTATACACTTTTTCATTTTAGATATAAAGACTTTCTCACACCATTTAAACTTTTTCTATTTGTTTCCACAGAACGGCGACCCTTTCTCCTCAAACAAACCCTGGAACCTGGAGCCGACTGGATTCAACCACAACTTTATCAAAACCAGCAGCAAACACTCCTTGTTTCACTTTTGACTTATCTTCCTCTGCTTTGTCTCCGTCTCTGGAGATTATATTGTCGTCTGAGGCTGCTGCTGCTTACACCTGCTTGATTCCTCCACTTTTTCTTTCTTTCTTCTCTTTTTTTCTGCGCGAGTCTCTCTTTTTTTTCTTTTCTTTCGGCCGTTGCCAGGAGCTAAGAATCCGGGGAATGTGGGATTGCAGTGCTCTGATAAAGTTGGCTTTGTTTCGAGGAGTGACCTGAGAGAGGAGTGGGACTTTAACTTTGGAGTCTCTGGTTTTGTGAATTTAAGAGTAAGTCGAACGAGGGACAAGTACATTCAGGTGAAGAAGTGTCTGGTTTTACAGAAAGACTCTTCAGACGCGACGGAACAAAAGTCAAGAGGCCTTCTTAAAGCATCTGTGGAGTTTAGTGTCTTTTGTCTGTGCGTTTAAAAATGTGCAGGAATTGAAGGCTGCAGAAGCTGAAGAGGACAGTCGTGTAAATTTACTCTAAACGGACGTCATTGTGGGTCACTGCTGCAGGTTTAAGGTGGCTCCAGAGTCGGACAGAGACGCGTTTAGAAGAACAAGCTCAGTCGTAGCTTATGACGTGTTCAGGTGCTTTCAGACGCTGCAGTTGATATTTATTAATGACTCTTTGATTGTTATGATTGTTTAGTAACTCAGTCGAGTATATAAGCACAACTTTTGCTTCTGTTCCTTTTTAAGAAAGGCTTGAGGCCGGTACGTACTCCACAGGAGGAACAGACAGGTGTTGTCTGTCCCGGGACAGCCCTGGTTTGGGAGCAGCTTGTTCTCGACACATTGGTCAGAAACCTGAAAAACGAGTTCTGTGCTTGTGTTTTCTTTGTAAAGTATGAAATGTCTTGAACAAATGTCTCTGATCTTGTGGTGGTTGTACTTCAGTAAAGTCAGAAAAAGTGAGAACTCCCGCTGAGAGGGTTTAGTCGACCCGTGAGCAGAGTCAAAGTCAGCTGTGTTGAATGATACAGGAGAGTTTCGCTTTAAGAAAACCGTACCAGGACGAGATATTGAAGGAGAATGGATTCAGTGAGAGACTTATTCATTTAAAATGTCACACATTAAAAGTCCTAAAGTTTGTCCTCTCTGGCTTGGACCTTGAAATGTCTGTTTTTTATTTTATTTTATTTTTTTTAAGATAGACAAATGCAAAGTATAATTTGGCATCCATCCCATTTTTTGACTACAACACTTTCCAGGGAGCACCTTTAATGAAATAAGCTGTTATCTGTGAGAGTAAACGCTGAGGGAACAGGAGAGGTCACAGCTCGGTGGTTTTTCATGTGAAGCAGTCATTAGTGCGTTCATGAGCGAGCTGCAGAGGGAGTGTAAGGCTAAACACAGAGAGGCGGGCGCTGTTTACACGGTAAATACAGTCTGTGTGGGTCCAGGGTCGAAGAAAGTCACCGGAGACAAAAAAAGGCTGACGCGGGAACCAAAGCACAACAGGGTCTGTTCATTTTCTTTGTCTTGGTTTAGGACATAGAGGGACACTGCTAGTTTATTTGTCTCATTTCCAGTTTGTGACCTCTGCGAGTCTGGACTTGGACCTGGACTGGACCTGGACTTGGACCTGGACTGGGACTGGACTGGACCTGGACTGGACCTGGACTGGACCTGGACTGGACTGGACCTGGACTTGGACCTGGACTTGGACCTGGACTTGGACCTGGACTTGGACCTGGACTTGGACCTGGACTTGGACCTGCACTGGACCTGGACTGGACCTGGACTGGTCCTGGACTGGACCTGGACTGGACCTGGAATGGACCTGGACTTGGACCTGGACTGGACTTTGACCTGGACTGGACCTGGAATGGACTTGGACCTGGACTTGGACCTGACTTGACCTGACTTGACCTGACTTGACCTGCACTGACCTGGACTGGACCTAGACTGACCTAGACTGGACCTAGAATGGACTTAGACCTGACTTGACCTGACTGACCTAGACTGACCTAGACTGACCTGACTTGACCTAGAATAGACCTAGACTGGACCTAGAATGGACCTGGACTTGGACCTGACTTGACCTGACTTGACCTGACTTAGACCTGACTTGGACCTGACTTGGACCTGAACTTGACCTGACTTGGACCTGGACTGGACCTGGACTGGACCTGGACTGGACCTGGGTTAAATAAACTCAGTGTTGTTTTCCTTTAAACCGAGATTAAGGATGCTTCATTTAGTTCAGTCCTTAAACATTTTGAACTGCACCAAACGAAAAGTAACAAAGCCTTTCTCCAGAAACACACTAGAGGGCGCTGTTGGCTCAAATGTGCCTCCTCAGTATTTCTCTTAGAGTTTGGTTTTGTTGATGGACGATAGAGCCGTAGTTCATTTTTGTTCCGTCTCAGGAAAGATAAGTTACGTGATGTTGATGAGGCTCTTCCTGTCTGAGCTCGTTCAGACGTCTGTGGTCCTTAAAGGGTTCACGTTTTAATGAACCGTCCCACAGGTCGGTAGAAGTGTCTCTGCGCAGGTTTGGTTTGGCGCTGAGGTTCACCTGGAGCATTCACATTTAACCAAGAGAACCACACGCACAGAGCAAACGCCAAGAGCCAGCCTCTGACCTCATGAGGCCCTTTCTACTTCCTGTTTCCTCTTCATGTGAGTCTTTCTGCTTTGACCTTTGAACCCGGTGGCAGTGAGGGCTACTGTAAACATCTTTGACTGGAAGCTGGTGTCGGGACGTAGAGCTTTCAGTCGGATGTTTGCAGCAGCCGACTGCTAACACCAGCACGACCAACGGCTCAGCGGCTTTAGGCTCTGCACCAGCGAGCGGTCACAGGTGAGAACCACTGACCTTCACCTGGAACAGGTCACTCTTCACCCTTATGGACTATGTGGAGAACTTTATTAGACCATTTTATCGGACTTCTGTATTTGTGAGTTTACATGAACGGTAGAGATTAAAGACTTGAGTGTTTTCTTTTTAAAGTATTTTATGTGAGAGACTAAAATAAAAACCAACAACAAGCAACAGAGACTAAAAATACAGTATTGTTTTGAAAATGAGGCTGTCTCTTAACACTGCTCTTCTTGTTTTATCTGGTCTGAGCTTAATCAGCCTCAGCCGTAAACTTTATTTTAGTTTATTTATTTATTATAAACAAAATATATTGACTGAGAGTAGTCTTTTTACCAGTGAGAAAAAATAAAAACACACATTAATCGTAACAAAGCGACACCGAAGAAACATAAAAACAACCATTTCACAATAAAAAAATAAAAACACGTGCATCATTCCTGTCATTTTAATTATCATTAATTTATCGTTATAGAAATGATTTAAATACATTTTTAATCAATATTAAATGTGTAAATTTGCCACTGTCCGGTCGGTTCCAGTAATACTGTCTCTTTAATGTTGCTGAACACACTGTACCCCCCCCCCCTCGCCCCCCCTCTTTAACATTTATTGAATATCACTGGGGAGTTGGTGTTTTTATCTTAACATATTATTATTATTATTAATGTTTTTAATTTAACTACGTCTTCAGATTTTAGTACAGGATTTTAGAAACTGTGTTTAATTCTAAAGCATTTAGAGTCTGTCTAAAGTCTCTAAATGGCTCTTGAGAATATTTCTCCAGACTTCAGTAATTAATATCCAGTAGGATGAGTGAACAATGTAAGATGGAGCTTTATACCTACCCATTATAGCAAGGCTTTTCGCCATTTTAGAACAAATATTAGCCGTTTGTGGTTTCCAGCGAACACTGTGACTAAGGATCACTGACAGAAATGTTTAACTCTTTTTATATTTACTTTATTAATTATCTGTATGTGTTGCTCTTTTCTGTGTTTAAAACTTTAAGCACAGTGAGTGATGACGCTGTAGGACTTCAGAGGAATTACAGGAGGTTAGCGAGGTCACTTTGGGGTTGCTGGTTCACTTTCTCTCGAGGTAGATCTCTGATAGAACGTCTTTATGACATTGAGATCCACTGATTAATGACATTAGAACAGTAGAAACAGACGTCTCTAAACCCAGCCAGCATTAATCCTCAGGTCAGACACTTGTCAGAAATCATTGCCGGCTGTTCAACTTTGTCTTTCGGACGTGAGAGAGCATTAGTAGAGCTCTTTTCATTTGCAGACGCTGATGTTAACAGTGTCCTCTTCCTCAGCCAGAGCTGAGAGGAAGTGGGTGTAACAGCAGCAGACGGGAAAAGGAAGGAAGTGCTCTGATAAAACCCCTCCCACAGAAAAAAAAAAACATTCATCACGACATGAATGAAAACACAAATAACTCTCGAATGTCTGCTGCTGATGAAGAATGTGGAGGAGGCTCACAAAGACTCCTCCAGGTTCTTTCTGTGTTGACCTTCTGACCTGAGCTGTGTAAACATCCTACACTCTCGGTGAGCTCCCCCTTGTGGCCGGGAGTGGGCATGTTTGCTCTGCTCGGCTTCAGACTCTCATCCACTTTTTTTTTCTTTCTCATATCAGCTGAAAAGAATCTGTCCGTGTTCCTCCAGGACTGCAGTTTCTCCGGGGAGGCAGCCACGCCAGAAGAAACATTTAACTCCTGTCTATCCTTCTGTCCATCTTCTAAACTTTAAATCCAGAGGCTGCAGAGGTTTCCTGCGTTTTAGGGCCTCTTTCCTGTCTCAGTCCTGCTCCTCTTTAATGCAGTGGAGACAGAGACGGGAGGGGCTTTCATTCACAAAGCAGGGATTCAAACGTAACTCAAAAATGAAATGATAAAAGCTCCACCGGGATCTGTCTGTAGTGGAGAACCTCTTGTTTTTTTGCCTTTGTTTTGTCCCAGTTTTGGCGATAGTCTGTTGTTACACAGTCTTAGGAAGTCCTCCGGAACCATCTGGAGAGTCAGGTTGTCTTGGTCTTTAGTCCTGGATTAGTCTTTTGGTCTAGTACTGGTTTGGTTTTGTGTCTGTCCAGGTTTAGCTCTGGTTCTCTGGGTTGTTGTGATGGGCAGAACATGGTTGACCCTCAGGAAACAGAGCGTACACCTACAGTAAGTTGTACTTGACCAAAATGTACATATTCGTTGTGTTATTTTAAATATGCCACTCGTTTTAAACTCTAAACCTCTAACTCTGAGTCCCGGCCGCAGTGGGACAGCGGTGACCGAGGGCCTGAGGTCAAACACTGGCCAATCACAGTCGAGCCGCTCCCTGCTTCCTGTTTGAGTCCAGGATTCCGAGGAATGTCACTTTAATGTGCTGCGTTTATGTCTTTCCCTTAAAACTGGAGGGCTTTTTGTAGAAAGTACATTTAAAATGACAACCACGTTCTATTCTAGAACGGCAGAACGGCATCGTGAGATTAGGTTTGGGTCAAAGGTGTTGTTGAGCAGACGTCTAAAGTATAGAGCACTTCTAAAGTCCTTCTTTATTCTCATCTCATCTCTGATTCTGCAGTGAAGCTGAAGTACAGACACTCACATGACCCTCAATGGAACACTGACTGCAGTGTTCCAAGACACTGCAGTCAGTCTTGGAACGACAGACAAGCTTCAAAATAAGAATCAAAAGAGAAACACAAAAGGTTTTCTCAGACAAAGGCTTGTTTTTGGATCAATCTCAAATTCAAGAAGAATGAATGAATAATCCTTACAGGGTGGACCAGCAACTCTACTCAAGAAATGTCCGAGGCACTTTTAGTGAGAAATGAATCTTTTATTGGATCCATTATTATTATTTTTAAATAATGCTCTGCCTGTGATGTTGGTTAAAATGGTGCAGGTGCTCACTGTGTTTTCCACCTTCTAATTAATACAGTGTTGTATAGCCCTCCATCACATGACGCTCACATGACCCTCACTGACCCTCACATGACGCTCACTGACGCTCACTGACCCTCACATGACGCTCACTGACCCTCACTGACCCTCACTGACGCTCACATGACCCTCACATGACCCTCACATGATGCTCACTGACCCTCACATGACGCTCACTGACCCTCACTGACCCTCACTGACACTCACATGACCCTCACTGACCCTCACATGACCCGCGTTGACCCTCACATGACCCTCACTGACCCTCACATGATCCTCACTGACCCTCACATGACCCTCACTGACCCTCACATGACCCTCACTGACCCTCACATGACCCTCGTTGACCCTCACATGACCCTCACTGACCCTCACATGATCCTCACTGACGCTCACATGACCCTCACTGACGCTCACATGACCCTCACATGATCCTCACATGACCCTCATTGACCCTCACTGACCCTCACATGACCCTCACTGACCCTCACATGACCCTCACATGACCCTCACATGACGCTCACTGAACCTCACATGACCCTCACTGACCCTCACATGACCCTCACTGACGCTCACATGACCCTCACTGACCCTCACTGACCCTCACTGACCCTCACTGACCCTCACATGACCCTCACTGACCCTCACATGACCCTCACATGACCCTCACATGACGCTCACTGAACCTCACATGACCCTCACTGACCCTCACTGACGCTCACATGACCCTCACTCACCCTCACTCACCCTTACATGACCCTCACTGACCCTCACTGACGCTCATTGACCCTCACATGACCCTCAATGACGCGCACTGACCCTCATTAACCCTCACATGACCCTCAAATGACCCTCACTGACCCTCATTGACCCTCACATGCCCCTCACATGACCCTCACTGACGCTGACTGACCCTCACATGACCCTCACATGACGCTCACTGACGCTCACTGACCCTCACATGACCCTCACATGACCCTCACTGACGCTCACTGACCCTCACATGACCCTCACATGATGCTCACTGACCCTCACAGATGCTCACTGACGCTCATTGACCCTCACATGACCCTCACTGACGCTTACTGACCCTCACATGACCTTCACATGATGCTCACTGACCCTCACATGACCCTTACTGACCCTCACTGACCCTCATTGACGCTCACTGACCCTCACATGCCCCTCACATGACCCTCACTGACGCTCACTGACCCTCACATGACCCTCACATGACCCTCACTGACGCTCACTGACCCTCACATGACCCTCACATGATGCTCACTGACCCTCACTGATGCTCACTGACGCTTACTGACCCTCACATGACCTTCATATGATGCTCACTGACCCTCACATGACCTTCACTGATGCTTACTGACCCTCACATGACCTTCACATGATGCTCACTGACCCTCACTGACCCTCACTGACGCTCACTGACCCTCACATGACCCTCACTGACGCTCACATGACCCTCACTGACCCTTACTGATGCTCACTGACGCTCACTGACCCTCACTGACCCTCACTGACCCTCACTGACCCTCACTGACCCTCACTGACCCTCACATGACCCTCACATGACCCTCACTGACCCTCACATGACCCTCACTGACGCTCTGAAAGCCTTGTCCATGTTCCAATAAAGGACTCTCTGCAGTCGCTGCTCGTCCTGTAAGAACCTGGAGAAGCACCTGTTCAGTTTTATCGCTTAGACACACTTGAGCCACTCATATTGTTAATTTTTTTTTTTTTTTTTTGACGTTTTTATTATAAATCTTGTCTGTGTACTTTAAGTTTGTCTTTAAGTTCTGTAAAGCACTTTTGTTACGCAGTGTATAAACTGTGCTGTAGAAATAAAATTGCCTTGGAGCAGTTTCCTACAGGAACAAATAAAGTCTTCTATTAGACACTGTATTATTTCTTTCTTGTTGGTGAGCAGCATATTCAGCAATAAATAAACTGATGCCTTTGTAATAAATCTTTTTGAAAAGCTGAATGTGGCCTGTACATGTGTTTGAACAGGACCCTGATGCTACAAAGTTAAAGGACATAAGAACAAACCAAACCCAATGGAATCTGTTCATGTTGGAGAAACAGGAGGAAACACTTGGCCAGGTCTAAAAATATCTAAGTGTTTTAAACATGGGCGGAATGGGGTCAAGTCTCACAGTAGTGGCCCCCCATGAATAACCTGACCACGGGACCCTGCGTTTTTTGTTTATTTAAATAAATTTTAATAAGAGAGGCGTTAATTTACGGAACACATTTCAGAACATCATTTCCAGACAAGCGTACTGCGGAATATATTCAGAAACAAGTTTTGTTGCTGAAAATTAAACTGTTTGTTATTGTGATATCTTAGTTTCAGCCGACACATTTTTCAAAAGACAAGCTGATTTTTTTTGTTCAAAGTGATTCCAAACTTCACTGCGTTTAGAGGAGGACGTTCATGAACAAACTGAATCTGTTGAAGGTCTTTAAGACAAACGATAGTCGTCTTAAAGTCGCAGTTCTGTTTTTCCCCCACATCCTGCTGCACTGAGTGAGGGGACAGGTGTGTGTCCTCCTGCTCTCTGTGTGTCACGTGACTCAGTCATAATGCTGCTGCTGACATCGTCGTCGTCAGGCCCTAAAGGGACCGGTCGACAGGGCCTGATGGGACCGGTCGACAGGGCCTAATGAGACCGGGCGCCAGGGCCTGATGGGACCGGTCGACAGGGCCTAATGAGACCGGGCGCCAGGGCCTGATGGGACCGGGCGTCAGGCTCTAATGAGACCGGTCGACAGGCCCTAATGAGACCGGGCGTCAGGGCCTGATGGGACCAGTCGACAGGGCCTAATGAGACCGGGCGTCAGGGCCTAAGGGGACCGGGCCTCAGGGCCTAATGGGACCGGGCGTCAGGACCTGATGGGACCGGGCGTCAGGGCCTAAAGGGACCGAGTGTCAGGCCCTAAAGGGACCGGTCGACAGGGCCTAATGGGACCGGGCGTCAGGACCTGATGGGACCGGCGTCAGGGCCTAAAGGGACCGAGTGTCAGGCCCTAAAGGGACCGGTCGACAGGGCCTAATGGGACCGGGCGTCAGGGCCTAATGGGACCGGGCGTCAGGCCCTAAAGGGACCGAGTGTCAGGCCCTAAAGGGACCGGTCGACAGGGCCTAATGGGACCGGAGGTCAGGACCTGATGGGACCGGGCGTCAGGACCTGATGGGACCGGGCGTCAGGACCTGATGGGACCGGGCGTCAGGACCTGATGGGACCGGGCGTCAGGGCCTAAAGGGACCGAGTGTCAGGCCCTAAAGGGACCGGTCGACAGGGCCTAATGGGACCGGGCGTCAGGGCCTAATGGGACCGGGCGTCAGGCCCTAAAGGGACCGAGTGTCAGGCCCTAAAGGGACCGGTCGACAGGGCCTAATGGGACCGGTCGACAGGGCCTAATGGGACCGGGCGTCAGGGCCTAATGGGACCGAGTGTCAGGCCCTAAAGGGACCGAGTGTCAGGCCCTAAAGGGACCGAGTGTCAGGCCCTAAAGGGACCGGTCGACAGGGCCTAATGGGACCGAGTGTCAGGCCCTAAAAGGACCGGTCGACAGGGCCTAATGGGACCGGGCGTCAGGCCCTAATGGGACCGGGCGTCAGGGCCTAATGGGACCGAGTGTCAGGCCCTAAAAGGACCGGTCGACAGGGCCTAAAAGGACCGGGCGTCAGGCCCTAAGGGGACCGGGCGTCAGGCCCTAATGGGACCGAGTGTCAGGCCCTAAAAGGACCGGGCGTCAGGCCCTAATGGGACCGAGTGTCAGGCCCTAAAAGGACCGGGCGTCAGGCCCTAATGGGACCGGGCGTCAGGCCCTAATGGGACCGGGCGTCAGGCCCTAATGGGACCGAGTGTCAGGCCCTAAAAGGACCGGGCGTCAGGGCCTAAAAGGACCGGGCGTCAGGCCCTAAGGGGACCGGGCGTCAGGCCCTAATGGGACCGAGTGTCAGGCCCTAAAAGGACCGGGCGTCAGGCCCTAATGGGACCGAGTGTCAGGCCCTAAAAGGACCGGGCGTCAGGCCCTAAGGGGACCGGGCGTCAGGCCCTAATGGGACCGGGCGTCAGGGCCTAAAAGGACCGGGCGTCAGGCCCTAATGGGACCGAGTGTCAGGCCCTAAAAGGACCGGGCGTCAGGGCCTAATGGGACCGGGCGTCAGGGCCTAAGGGGACCGGGCGTCAGGGCCTAAAGGGACCGAGTGTCAGGCCCTAAAGGGACCGGTCGACAGGGCCTAATGGGACCGTTTACAGACTGTGATTCAAGGCAATCAACACTAGAGGGCGTCACTGAGTCACAAACGTATATTTAAGCAGGTAAGAGTTTACAGAGCAGATAAATCCCACACTTTACCTCATGATAATGTGTTACATGTGATGTTTTTATGGGTTTATTATAACTGCACTTTGAAACCTTTTGGGGAGGTTTTATATAAACTTTCAAGTATCATAATTATATTAAATAAAGTCTTCTTATATTCTGCATGTTTTTATTTTGACAAATGTGTTCTGTTCAAAGAGGGTTGTTCTAAACAAAGACCTCCCTGTCCTTCTCTTCGAGGTGGGCTGCAGGCTCAGGTTCCTTCTGAGTCTGTGCATCCTCTTGTGAAGGGACTCTTTGGTTTCTCCAGTGTGTCCCAAACTTTTCAGGAAACAATTTTTTTAAATTTCAAAAGCAGCATCTAGTGTCATAATCCTGTCTAGTTAAGTTTCCCTAGTCCAGCCCAGTGTTTGTTTACCTCCTGTGTGTGGTTCCTGCTCCTGGCCCAGCTGACACACCTGTTGATTATCACCTCATCTCTGCTGCAAATCAAAGCAGGGCAGTTTTTTGTCTACTTTATTCAACCAACATCTCAGCCTGGACTTATTCAGAAATCATTTCATCTGGACTCATTCTCATTCTTCTGAAGAAGGTAGCTCCGGTGAGTGTTAATAACGACTGAGGGTAAAGCCAGCCCTCACTTTGTTTTTGGATTGCTCGTTTATACAGGTATTACGGTGTTAAGCTAATATGGCGTAAATGTGTCAGTAAACAAGACAAAACAGAACCTTTACATCAGATTATTTTTATTACTTTCTTTTTAGGACAGCGTACAATGCACATTAAGAGATGTTATTTCTGTCTAGTCCTATACATTTATTCATTTAACAGACGCTTTTATCCAAAGCGACTTGCATTGTTTTACAGTAATTACCAGTGTTACAGCCACTGGAGGCAAGGGGGGTTAAGTGTCTTGCCCAAGGACACAACGACAGTATGAACTGTGGGGAGAGCAGGAATCGAACCACCTACCTTCTGGTTGAAGGACAACCGCTCTACCCACTAAGCTACTGTATTTTAACCTATATTGTTTATCCTATACATGTATAACCTATATTAAACATGTTTTAGTGAAATGGAAAACCAGAGTAACAGTAAAACCTGCTCTGGTTTTCACGGTACAGGGCAGTATCTGGTCACTGCACACATGATACTGGCTGGTTTTTGGTCAAAAGTGTGTAAAAAACACAGTAAGAGAGTTAAAAATAGCAGACATTTGGACAACTGCGCTTTAGTTCTGATAGTTCTGATAGGTCTTCACTCTTTCGTCTGCAGTTATCGTTCTCGACCGATACCAGTCGTGGGGTTATGTACCTTAATAAACTCACTACTCTTAAAAACACAGGTCTATTTTAAATATTAATTAGGGGTGGTAAAGCTAAAAGGGAATCATCTGACAATGTTTTCTTCTGCTACATCATTTCTCCTCTCTAATATTTCCTGCAGGTGCACAGAGAGAGGCCCGTCCGGTTTAGTGTCACAGTGTCGGACGATCAGGATCAGTGGCTGATCAATGGGAGCACCCCAGTTAGTGCAGGCGTCTTTTAACTGGTTCCCCAAAGCACAAACACATTACCCCCACTTTAGTTTCTCTACGTTGTCTACCGGTGCGTTTTGTGTTGGTTTAAATGTCTAAATGTTCTGGCTTCTGTCCGACCTGCTCGACCCTCAGGACGGTCCCTGCTCTGTCCCTAAGACTTAAATTAAGCGGTGACTGTAATGAGCTGCACAGAGGGCAGGCTCTCACTTCCTGTTTTTAAATCTCTTCTGAAACACATTCTCTTTGGCTTCTAACACAGTTTGAGACGTGGACTTTTGCTGTGACTGTTATTTTAAAGTATTTTATAAATAAACTAGATTGAGATTGATCGGTTTTCATCCAAGACTGATGAGAACAAGTGCTTTTATTTAGAATATTACTTCTTTACAAACTCTTTGTGGTTATAAAAAAACACAAATGATTAAGTTTCCTTTTTTTTTTTTTTTTTTTACGAAACCAGATTAAAGCAGAAGTGAAACCACAAACTGAGAAACAGGAAAAGCCCCCGAAACCAATCAAATATCAACCATAGCTCAGTTTCACCCTCACCTCAACTCCAGTTTGACTCTGGTTCGACTCCGGTTTGACACCGGCTTGACTCCAGGCAGATTCCGATTTGACTCCGTTTTGAATCCGGCTTGACTCCGGCTTGACTCTGGCTTGACACCGGCTTGACTCCGGCTTGACTCCGGGCAGACTCCGGCTTGACTCTGGCTTGACTCTGGCTTGACTCCGGCTTGACTCTGGCTTGACTCCGGCTTGACTCTGGCTTGACTCCGGCTTGACTCTGGCTTGACTCCAGGCAGACTCCGGCTTTACTCGGCTTGACTCTGGCTTGACTCGGCTTGACTCTGGCTTGACTCGGGCAGACTCGGCTTGACTCTGGCTTGACTCTGGCTTGACTCCGGCTTGACTCTGGCTTGACTCCAGGCAGACTCCGGCTTTACTCCGGCTTGACTCTGGCTTGACTCCGGCTTGACTCTGGCTTGACTCCGGGCAGACTCCGGCTTGACTCTGGCTTGACTCCAGGCAGACTCCGGCTTTACTCCGGCTTGACTCTGGCTTGACTCTGGCTTGACTCCGGCTTGACTCTGGCTTGACTCCGGCTTGACTCTGGCTTGACTCCGGGCAGACTCCGGCTTGACTCTGGCTTGACTCCAGGCAGACTCCGGCTTTACTCCGGCTTCACTCTGGCTTGACTCCGGCTTGACTCCGGCTTGACTCTGGCTTGACACCGGCTTGACTCCGGCTTGACTCCGGGCAGGCTCCGGTTTGACTCTGGCTTGACTCTGGCTTGACTCCGGCTTGACTCTGGCTTGACTCTGGCTTGACTCCGGCTTGACTCTGGCTTGACTCCATGCAGACTCCGGCTTGACTCTGGCTTGACTCTGGCTTGACTCCGGCTTGACTCTGGCTTGACTCCGGCTTGACTCTGGCTTGACTCCGGCTTGACTCTGGCTTGACTCCGGGCAGACTCCGGCTTGACTCTGGCTTGACTCCAGGCAGACTCCGGCTTTACTCCGGCTTGACTCTGGCTTGACTCCGGCTTGACTCTGGCTTGACTCCGGCTTGACTCTGGCTTGACTCTGGCTTGACTCCGGGCAGACTCCGGCTTGACTCTGGCTTGACTCCAGGCAGACTCCGGCTTTACTCCGGCTTGACTCTGGCTTGACTCCGGCTTGACTCTGGCTTGACTCCGGGCAGACTCCGGCTTGACTCTGGCTTGACTCTGGCTTGACTCCGGCTTGACTCTGGCTTGACTCCGGGCAGACTCCGGCTTGACTCTGGCTTGACTCCAGGCAGACTCCGGCTTTACTCCGGCTTGACTCTGGCTTGACTCCGGCTTGACTCTGGCTTGACTCCGGCTTGACTCTGGCTTGACTCCGGGCAGACTCCGGCTTGACTCTGGCTTGACTCCAGGCAGACTCCGGCTTGACTCTGGCTTGACTCTGGCTTGACTCCGGCTTGACTCCGGCTTGACTCTGGCTTGACTCCGGCTTGACTCTGGCTTGACTCCGGCTTGACTCTGGCTTGACTCCGGGCAGACTCCGGCTTGACTCTGGCTTGACTCCAGGCAGACTCCGGCTTTACTCCGGCTTGACTCTGGCTTGACTCCGGCTTGACTCTGGCTTGACTCCGGGCAGACTCCGGCTTGACTCTGGCTTGACTCTGGCTTGACTCCGGCTTGACTCTGGCTTGACTCCAGGCAGACTCCGGCTTTACTCCGGCTTGACTCTGGCTTGACTCCGGCTTGACTCTGGCTTGACTCCGGGCAGACTCCGGCTTGACTCTGGCTTGACTCCAGGCAGACTCCGGCTTTACTCCGGCTTGACTCTGGCTTGACTCTGGCTTGACTCTGGCTTGACTCCGGCTTGACTCTGGCTTGACTCCGGGCAGACTCCGGCTTGACTCTGGCTTGACTCCAGGCAGACTCCGGCTTTACTCCGGCTTGACTCTGGCTTGACTCCGGCTTGACTCTGGCTTGACTCCGGGCAGACTCCGGCAGAGTCCAGCAGCTATGTCAGCAGAAGGACAGAGTAGTGCATAAACACAGTGTAGGTTTTGTGAAACTGTTTTAACACTGGACTCACAGGAACTTTCAGATCAAACAGAAACAGGTGCAGACAAAGTGAGAGCAAACTGTTTTTATGTCAGGTTTATTTCTACAAGTTTAAACCTGATGTTGTTATAACCTTAGACCTCAATTAGTCCTGGTTTAGACCTGGTTTAGTCTTGGTTTAGTCCTGGTATAGACCTGGTTTAGACCTGGTTTAGACCTGGTTTAGTCTTAATTTAGTCCTGGTATAGACCTGGTTTAGACCTGGTATAGACCTGGTTTAAACCTGTTTAGACCTGTTTAGACCTGGTTTAGACCTGGTTTAGACCTGGTTTAGTCTTGGTTTAGTCCTGGTATAGACCTGGTTTAGACCTGGTTTAGACCTGGTTCAGACCTGGTTCAGACCTGGTTTAGACCTGGTTTAGACCTGGTTCAGACCTGGTTCAGACCTGGTTTAGTCTTAATTTAGTCCTGGTTTAGACCTGGTTTAGACCTGGTTTAGTCCTGGTTTAGACCTGGTTTAGTCCTGGTTTAGACCTGGTTTAAGTAATTTTAAGTAATTTATTTATATAGCACCTTTCTCAGATAATTATCACAAAGTGCTTTACAACAGTGTTTTTACATGAAGTTTCCAGTCACCCCATTCACACACATTCACTCCTGGGGCAGACAGAGAGGGAGCTGCCACACAACTGGCGCTCACAACCTTGGTCTACCACCTCCGTGAAGTTGGCCCCCCACCAAAAGGGATTGACTCCAAAAAATATCTAGATCGTTTGTGCTTCGTTTGTGCTGGTTTGTGCTGCAAAAATTTTCGTTTGTGCTGTTATAGTTTTTGAGATATTAATAATTCTTTTATAGGTCATATGAGGTTACCCAGCCCCCGAAAATGCTTTAAAATGCTTTAAAATGCCCCAAAATAGTTTAATTAGTTTGTGCTTCGTTTGTGCTGTTTTGTGCTGAAAAGATTTTCGTTTGTGCTGTTATCGTTTTTAAGAAATTATAAGATTAATTTTCGGCCGATTACGTCATCCAGCCCCTCATTTGTCGTAAAGATGGACAAAAATGGTATCAAACGTTCAGGTTTTCTTTGTGCTGGTTTGTGCTGTAGGTATTAATGTTTGTGCTGTAATATTTTTAAAGATATTATTAATAAATAATTTCCGTATTAACGGCATAACTTCCGGCCAGCTGATGCTAACATCCGGCTAGTTTAAAGACGACTTAGACCCACCATGTGTACAGATTGAAGTGCAATATAATGTCTGTGTCATGTAAAGTCACTTTGTTCTGTGGCCATATTTTATTATTTATCTAATTCTTTTAAGATACAATTATCGGATCAAAGTATGTCTGCAAAGTTAAAACCTTTAAGAGATGCTACTGATGGAATTGTAGCGTTTATATATATATATATATATATATATATATATATATATATATATATATATATATATATATATACACACACACACATACACACACATATATCATTTGAATAATACACAAAATAGTCAAACAAAAGATTAATTTGCTTGTCTAACAGAGAAGCCCTATGCAGAAGATTATTGTTTAGCTCTTGCTAGCTGCCCGGATGTTAGCATCAGCTGGCCGGAAGTTATGCCGTTAATACGGAAATTATTTATTAATAATATCTTTAAAAATATTACAGCACAAACATTAATACCTACAGCACAAACCAGCACAAAGAAAACCTGAACGTTTGATACCATTTTTGTCCATCTTTACGACAAATGAGGGGCTGGATGACGCCATCGGCCGAAAATTAATCTTATAATTTCTTAAAAACGATAACAGCACAAACGAAAATCTTTTCAGCACAAAACAGCACAAACGAAGCACAAACTAATTAAACTATTTTGGGGCATTTTAAAGCATTTTAAAGCATTTTCGGGGGCTGGGTGACCTCATATGACCTATAAAAGAATTATTATTATCTCAAAAACTATAACAGCACAAACGAAAATTTTTGCAGCACAAACCAGCACAAACGAAGCACAAACGATGCACAAACGATCTAGATAGTTTTGGAGTCAATCCCTTTTGGTGGGGGGCCAACTTCACGGAGGTTCTCCTACCACCACCAAACACACCTCTACAGTCACACACATTCATACACCAGTGCTATGGACACTGGAGGCAAGGTGGGTTAAGTGTCTTGCCCAAGGACACAACGACAGTATGAACTGTGGGGCGAGTGGGAATCGAACCTACTACCTTCCGGTTGAAGGACGGCCGCTCTACCACTGAGCCACTGCCGCCCCGTTTAGTCCTGGTTTAGACCTGGTTTAGACCTGGTTTAGTCCTGGTTTAGACCTGGTTTAGTCCTGGTTTAGACCTGGTTTAGACCTGGTTTAGACCTGGTTTAGACCTGGTTTAGACCTGGTTTAGACCTTTGCTCTGGGGTCACACTGCCTTACAGAGTTAACAACTATGGGACCAGAACAGTCTGGTCCAATCAGAGTTCGTTTCAGGTTAAGCCCCTCCCTCTACAGTTAAAGCTCAGCTCTTACAGTTGAACTCAGAATTGACAAAGTATTTTGGAATTAGAGACGAAACGTCTTCACCTTGAAAACAAAGTCCAGATGTCTTTGCTTTAACCTTTTCTTCAGCAATTAAGTGTTAGCCCTAGTTTAGCTTTAGCATTAGCCCTAGTTTGGCTCTAATATTATCGCCAGTTTGAACCTACCATTAGCCTTAGTTTTGCCTTAGCGTTAGACCTAGTGTAGCCTTAGCAATAGCGCTAGTTTGGGCCTAACATTAACCTTAGTTTAAACCTAACATTAGTCCTAGTTTGACCGTAGCGGTAGTCCTAATTTATCCTTAAAATTAGCCCTTGTTTGAACCGAACATTAGCCTCTGTTTTAATCTAACATTAGCCCTAGTTTAAACCTAAAATTTGAATCCTAATGTTACCTCAATTGTTATTCGCTGGGATAAAATTCTCCATACAGCCCTTAGGAGTATGATCAGTGCCATTGTCCCGTCAGTGAACATGCAAACGATAACGTCCCCCGGTTTAAAGTGTTCATCGTCTGAGGTCAAAGCCTTGACCATAGCATGGAAGTGCAACAACAAGTACGTGTATCTCAGATTTCAAATCCCAGCTACTTTCTTACATTTTGTCAAACCAGGTCTAGATTCAGCCCACTCCAGAATACTTCATCTGCTAGAGTGTTAAGTTCATTTTTAGGTCTTAGTTATGCTGCTATCTGGAGCTGTGTCATTTGGGATGAAATCATTTTTCAGACCCCAGCCAGAGCCATTCTTTTCTGTCCGGTCATTAGATTAGTTTGGTCTAACTTTCGTTTTTTATTACCAGTAACAGTATGTCTTGTGTAATCAATCATTCTTGGCTGTAATAAAATATAAATATAGTTAATCCAATATACATTTGTATTGTCTCACAAGAAAACATATTCAAATCCTGCTGCTTTTTGGTTTCTATTCTTATATTCACTTGGGACCCTTCGAGGGACACCTGTCGTCGATGTATATGTGGCTACCAAATGAACCTGAGGGAGCTGCTCTCTTGCGTCTAAGCTGAGCTTCTGCTCACGGTGTTCTCTGTCACAAAGTGAACACATATAACGAGGATCAATTATGAGGGCACTAGTTTAGACCTGGTTTAGACCTGGTTAAGTCCCGGTTTAATCCTGGTTTGGACCTGATTTAGACCTGGTTTTGAACTAACATTAGCTCTAGGTTAGCCCTGTCATTAGCCCTAATTTTGTCAAAAAATAAAATACAATTTCTACTTTATCATTCATATTTATTCACATTTTCAGGGAACATTAACAAAACACATCTCAATTTCTTCCATTTATTCACAATAAAATGGGAAGCACAAGGCTTTTATCTGAACAGCTTCAAAATAAAAATAAATCACATTTTATTAAATAGTTCTAATACAAATCCAGTTAAAGTATAATTCAGTAATTTCCACTGAAAATGAACAATATTCACAAAACAAAATGAAGATTAATACAAAAGAGGCACTTTATTCGAACAGAATTATTGTTTTACAGTTACATCATAAACGTGGCTCAGATTCATTAAAGATGCTGTCCAGTATTTATCTAAATGAAAGCCTGCTCAAATCCAACTAAAACCAGTTTAAATCCAAAGTTTATTCTCGGTTTAATCTAGGCTTAGTCCCAGTTTTGTGGTTCAGTTCTAGTTCTGCGCGGTGGAAACGGCTCATGACTTACGAAAGGAAGACACAGATTGTCAAAAAACAGACTGAAAATGCTACACTCCTTTTTTCTGTTCGTTTCCTGGATCTAACTTTTTTAAGATTTAATGATGAGAGCGACCAGTCACACCTTTTTACACTAAACAAGCTCCAAAGAAAACTTTTCATGTACAATTCCTGGACTGTGGCAATAACCTCTGTACAGACACAGTTGAGATTATTGAGAAATACTACAAAAGTTCAAGTTAGATTCAGTATTGCTCGACTAACTACACTTCGACCAAAGACCTGGTTAAAATTTACAAACATATAATAAAAGACTTACATGTGTTTTTACCAAAACTGCAGCAAAACTAATCAAACTTTACCATTTTTCTCCGTTTTTCTCAGCTTTGCTTAAGGCAGTGTTCAGTCCATTTCATACACAGCCCTCAAAAGGAAAAGCTGAGTCTTGCTTTAATCAGTTCAAGAGATAGTTTTCTGCAGATATTCACACAAAAGAGCTACATTAATGTGATATAAATAGTGTAATAGGAAGCCCTTGACGTAAACATAAAACTATTATCTCTAAAATTAAAACAGTTGTCTACAAATGTGACTCCGGGGCCGGGCAAAATATTAATGCAAGATTAAATGAACTGGTTTTGGTTTGAGAGGTTCCAGTCAGTATTAATCTACAATAAACAACGGCAGCTTATTGTGTTAAATCATTAGTTCTGATTGGTTCAAGCTGAAGATGCTTTTATTTACGTTATTAATACAAGGCCTAGAGTTTATTAATGCGTGGGAACTTTAAGAAAACTCAAGTTAATCTTTACATCCTTGTGATAATTAACTTGATTACAGTCTCTGTCCATAGTTTCTTTTTTATTGCCCCGTTAACTCGGCCCAAGGTTTAATATCACGTGGCCTTGCATTGTTTAAACCTTGCACTGCAGCGAGAGGTGTGGCTTTACTAACTCAACAAAGCAAAGTACTCAAGTACTCAGAAATATACTCAACTAACTCTAATGTTATGTGCCCAGCCCTGAGTGACTTCAGACCACATTTCTGTAAAAGCCTGTTGTATCTGTGCTCATGGCTGCCTCCTCCGGTCCGTCCTGTCCCCGCCGAGGCTGCTCCGGTGTGGGGTTGGGCGCTCTGATCCCGCTGCTCCCGGGCCCCGTCGTCCTGTCCCCTCTGTTTTTGGAGGGAGGGCCCCAGATGAAGGCGTGTGCCGGGCGGTAGTGCTGCCTGGCGAAGCGTAGGAGGCGCCTGCGAGTGGCTGGCAGTCGGATGGTGTAGACGTAGTACTCTAAGACGCTGTGCTGCATGTTCGGGAGAGTTCTGCGGATCAGAGACTCCTCCAGGAACAGTCTGACCAGAGGAGCTTTAAACGACTCGTAGCCCAGTTCTCCCAGAGACTTCAGGATCCGAGTGATGCGCAGATAATTGTGCTGAGACCTGACCACAACAAGATGAAATATTAGTTTCAATGTGCAACAAACTTTTTCCAGAAGGCTTTTGAAGCGTTTTTTTTCCGACAGAGGACGACACGAGTGACACTGACTCGTTGAGATGCTGGAAGCGCTGTTTCCAGTTGGAAGCCCGGGCCACGTTTCCGTTTTTATCGAGCAGTTTGACGCCGTAGAAGTCCAGCATTATGGAGTAGGCCGCCACGAACCTGCGCTTGGCTTCACGAGTGCTTTGGAATTCCTGAAGGGAATAGACACAAGATGAACATCTGGAAAGATACATCCAATATCTTCCCAAAAACATTCTGACATTCTGACATTTTTAAATTACTTCTAAAAACACATCGTTCTCATTGTCCTTCTTTTAGTCATGTTTAAAGTGCTTTTGTGCACTTTTTGTGTTTCATGGGAGTTATGCAAGTAACAAAACACGTTTATTTTATGTTTTTTAAGTTGTTTTAATGTGTTTTTATGTAATTTGTGTCTTTTGTAAATTACGTTTTTCACTTGAGTTTAATTTTTTATTGCTCATGTCCAGCACTTTGGCCGACTGTCGACTGTCTTTACATTGACGAGTCCTTGTCCCGCCATAAACTTACTGGCTTCACCATAGACTCCAAATGAACCAAAAACAAATGATAACATTCAGTCTGTTCTGTGAGTTTTCTAACGTCTTTGAGAAGAGCTCAGTGCAGACTCTGGAGCAGCTGCAGCAGGAGAGTCATGAGGAAGAGGAGACTTCTACTGAGTTCAACTGAGGAACACTTAGAGGTTCTTCAATAAAAACGCCTCTGTCTCAAACAACGACCAGTGGAAACAGCATATTGAATATGTTATAATATATATAATATTCATAAAATATGAATATATACTGAATATGCACTTGTAACATTGTGATTGAAATATGTGTGTTTTTATTGTTTTAAGAACTTCAGGAAGACTGGGGATCCAAATAATGTTACCTTCTGCACAACTTTTCTTCTGATCCAGCTCCAGATAAACCTCTGTCTAATGACAACAGCCTCGTTTATGAGCGGACAATGTCTATTTCGTCAGTAATCTTTACACTTATGCTCAACACGTGAACATATTTTAGCAAAACAACTACCCACTCATTTGCATAAATATGAGCCCCTCCAAGTAAAGTTGGTCTGGTCCAACTGAAGGTGTCTTACTTTGATCTCGTCCTGAGTCAGTTCATGTGCGTAGAAGTTCAGCCCTTGTTCCCTCAGAGGAAACAGCCTGACACACACACATAGCAGAAGATCACAGATTTTAGCCTTATTAGGAGGGAACAGTTTGTCTGAACACAAGTAAATAGACCCACCACTGGATGTAGTTGTGATTGTGCTCCAGTTTGTCATAGTCTCCTTTCCACTTTGTTAAAATCTCCTCGATGTAGATTCCTGAGAAAAGACAGGAGACCGTTAGTTGCTCATTCACAATAATATTCCCATAAAAGGCTGATTACATTGTGAGACAGATTTAGATTTAAAGATGTGAATGACATGTTTGAGCTCACCGTCTGGAATCAAGGGGATCTTGTTCAGGTAAAAACGCAGGTTACGATATTCATTGGGCTGTCGTGAGTTTTTATAATTCTACATCACAATAAACAGACGTCAAACAAAGACATAATAAACTGGAGACACGTTATGTTGTTTTACCGGGTAACTGTGGCGGTATTTGTAAAGGTCTCTGGCAGCGTAGAAACTCCTCTTCATCTTTGGAACAGCCTCTGGAGAATAACTCAGCTGAAAAACACATACCCCCCCCAGAGTTATCACGTAGTAAAAACTTAGCTGTAGAGACTGGAGCCATCTTTTGTACCAGGCTCTAAACATGATTTTTACACTTGTAAAGTCGCCATTGGGTTTCCTCCTTATATTTCCGCTTTTGGAGCCTGCCCTCTGGTGGACGGAGGTATATCGGTGTTCGGTTGTGCCCCTTACTCAAGGACCTTTTAAGGGGTTCCATGAGAAATGTGTGTTTATATCCCATGTACAAACTGTGAGGTTTAAAATACACAGAATCAGCTCTTAAAATCATTTTGGTGTGTAGCAAGTATTATATTTTTGTCATTTTACAATTTTCCACATTTAGTGCCTCACTTTTAATAGTGTTCATTTAAATAAATGCAGTTGCTTTCATTCACCTTCACTATCAAAAATGTAAACCCACAAGTACCAAGCTACACCATATATAACTGATCACTAGTATTTCCTAGTCCTGTTGTTTCCTACAAACACTTTAATGTTGTTAATGTCTGCACCAAAAAACATTTAAGTGTGAATTAATATTCTGTCTGGAGCTGATCCTTCTACAGAGGATCTGAGAGGATTTAATATTTCTGAAGAAGAAGAACCAATCCTGCTGTACGAGGGACAAATGTGGTACAGACGTCTCATTAAGGCATTTACTCGATTATTATGTTTTAGCACCTGGTCAAAAAGAAAATATGGTACATTTATATGTTTTGTTATAGTTTTCATTTGTGCAATTGCTCTTTTTTGGAAACGAATGCATTGTTTGTGATTATTATGTCTTACAGTGTTTGTTAATGTGTTTAATGATTGATTTCACATTGGCATATTACCAGACTTGGTTAATAATTATATATCTGTTAATATTTACTAAAAAGACTTCGTTACAGATTTGTGTCTCTTTTATAAAATCCAGTAATATCCTGGTCATAAAGATTGACTAGGAAACATTACTCATTTTTTTCACTCTAAATATATCTTTAAATGCACATGTATATTTTAACATGTGTTTTTTTTAACCTGACAAGCTCTTAATGGACCTAAGTGTAAAACTCATCTTTGAAAATGTATTTTAGTGCGTGATTCATAATTTATTTTTCCTTATGAGCATCGTGTTTAGTGCTGTTTCTGCCCATGGTCCACACTGCCCGCCCCTTGAGTCTTTAGAAACGCCTTTAGCCTTAAATATTCATATAAATAACGTTAAACTGTATTAAAACGAGGTTAGCAGTCGCTACATTAAAATACATTGGAGCCCGTTATGCTAACCCTCAGTGCTAACCGCTCGTCTCCATGGTTACTAACGGTTCCATGTCCGTTAGCCGTTACCTGTGTCTCCGTGTCGCCGGCCGCACGCTCGCTTTCCGCGGGGCTCGTGTTCTCAGAGATGCCGCTGTCCTCGCCCTCGGAGTCCGAGCCCCAGGTCGAGTCGCACTCCTCCACGGTACTGGGCTCCTTCAGCCGCCAGCCGCTGCCCACCAGGTTCCCCATCAGCACGCCGCTCTGTCACCGCTCTGTCCCCGATAACTGCCTGCTCTCTGCCGCCACACGACGCTACATCTCTGCCCGGAGAGGAGAGCAGGTCAGCGGAGCCTCGGCTCAGGGCTTTAAGGAGCTGACAGGGGGTTTCCACATCAGCAGCAGCGGCAGGAGGAGCGGTGATGCGCGGTGATGCGCGGTGATGCGCAGTGATGCGCGCTGAGCGTCTGCGGAGAGCGCGGAGTGTCTTAAAGGGACAGGACACAGATCAGAACTCTGTCAGGAAGAGGTGTGCACTGTTTCCAAACCTGTAACCAAAACGGACCCATGCAGGTGTGCAGGCTTTTATAAAGGACTTATGGAGGGCACGAAATTCTTACATTTCTTTTTACATCTGAGTAAATTGTGGAGTAAACTAAAACGTTCACTGGAAACATTTCACAGTTTGTTGGACTCACAGGCATCAGTTACATTATAATACATTTCTGGTTTCTGTTGTAATAAGTTTTTTTATTAAATTTTTTTATAGATTTTTTATAATCTGTCTGGTTTTCAATTCAGTTGTTTTTATTATGAATTTTAAAGCAGTCATATTGCCACATAACTCTCAGGGGCCCCTCCACCTTCTGGGTCCCAGTGCAGCTCCACTGGTTGCACTGCCTGAAGGCCCGTACACACCGGGACAAATATTGGCCCATGTTACTCGCCAGCGTTTTTCAAAACGTTTTTGATGTTCACACCCAAGCGATTTTCGTTGACGATGAGCCGAGTGAACATGCAAATTCATTCCCTGACATTAGATGGCACTTAATGTAAAACAGAAATACCCCGGTACACAAGGTGGCGCTGCGCTACTTTACGCTTCTGACACTCGCTTTTCACTCAGAAGAAGAGAGCAAGTAATTTTTGAAATTGATGTCGCGTTTGTCATAAGTTCTTTGTGTTCCGACACCAACGAGACCAGCAGCTCTACATTCATCTTGCCTTGCATCTTCTTCGTCTTATTTCTTCCCGGCAGTGTAGACGCCACTTGGCGTATATCTTCTTCGCCGTTACGTATGTGTGCTCGGCAAGACCGTTTTGTGCCCCCAAGTTGTGTTTTACTGTAACTTCAGAAGCTCCAGCTATAACACTGGTGAATTGAAGCTTAATGTAAGTTGCTTTGGATAAAAGCATCAGCTAACTGTAAATGTAGTTTTCTTAGTTTTTTTCCACAAAGGCATACAATTGGGCAGTGCAGTCAGGGCAGATGCACTAGGGCCCCCAAGAATATCCAGGCTGTGAGGCAAACTAGTTCTATTTTAATGCATTAGGAAACATTGTTTTTTGACCTCCTGTAACTGTACTTTATAATTTAATCCCACAATTTGTATGATAATGTAATGTAAATGATTTTCATATACAATTGACATAAGACATTAGTTTAAGTACTCCTGTACTGGGGCCCTGAGTTATGGAGACCTGTGGCATGTGAAAGTTTAGCCTGAAGTTTTTTAATGTCAGTCTAAGTGAGAGAGAAAGTAGGAAGTGGGGAAATTGAGAGTGCTATAGTATCGCTCGTCTGTTTTTCAGTGTGACAACACACCACGTCATGAAACTATGTCTGTTTGTGTCTTTGTTCAAATGGAAGCAGCCCCTGCACAAAAGGAACACGCCTGAATTCATTCCTGCTGCCTCCTGAACTGAAATAACACTTTTCTACCTGACTGTGCAGTAATAGGACATTTTAGGTTTGCAATATTTCAAGCTTGATGTTTTAGAGCTTTTTTGGATAGAGTGTCTGAAGTATTTAAAAGTATTTACTAAGACTTATTTCGTTCACAGAGCTGTGCACGAGCAGGTGTTGTGTCCTCTGGCAGCTAAAAGCCATCCAGACTTTACAGTTCAACAGTCAATACATTAAAATGACAAGTAGTGTTGACTTGTGTGACAAAGGCCTTTAGAACTGAATCTAAGATAAGTCATGACATTGATAAGCTTTTTTATTTTTATTTTTTTTACCATTATTCTTTTAGGATAGTCCCACTGAGATTACAAATCTCTTTTGCAGGGGAGTCCTGGCCCCATGTGTGACAGGGGGGCTATTGTACATGTTTTTACCCAAAGGAAACCCAGCCTTTCTCATGGAACCCCTTAAAAGGTACTTGAGTAAAGGCGCCACCGTACAGCGATATACCGCAATATACCGCCGACCACCAGAGGGCAGGCTCCAAAAGCGGAAATATAAAGAAATAATATGAATTTTGATTAATACGTCCGTTAATGCTATCTAAAAACTATTGTTCTACTCTGCAGTAAAAGCGGAAAAGTCCAGGTGTAACCTGGTGTAAGCCATTTTATTGCCCTGTGGTTACAACATATCGGTGAATATGGGAGCAATAGGCGGAAGACAGACATATTTTCTATAGTCATTGGAGACACAGGGAAAAAGGGAGAACATGCGAACTCCACAAAGAATAAGACAAGGAGGACATTCTGTTGACAATAGTTTTGTTTGTGCAGTTATAGAAATACTGCCACCTGCTAAAATAGGTACCAGAATCAGACTATAGTGCAGCTTATTTTTATAAGAATAGACTCAAGAAAGACTCAATTGATAAAGTCTCTTGGAATTAGAGACGAAACGTCTTCACCTTGAAAACTGTGTCCAAATGCTTTTACTTAAACATTTTCTTCAGACTAATGCATGTTTTCTTTTTTAGTGAAATTAACCTGTAACCTATTCTTTAAAGCTCTGTCAACAGTTTAGTGCTCAAGCTGATATTTGTGAGCATAATATCTATTTTTTATGCTGCACCATTCTTCAAGATTGTCTGTGAAGGTTCTCAGTCATCCAGGACATCTTCATAATCATCCACATGATTTTACTTAAACTTCTTTTTCATTTTTCAAGATTGTTTATTTTTTTGAGTTTACTCACACTGGAATGTACTTGTATGGGCATCAATGTCGAGGAAGGTTTTAATTTTGGTGGTTCAATAACGCGCAATAAATACCAAAATTCTGCTCCAGGTGAGGCTCGAACTCACAACCTCGGCATTGCTCTGCAATGTACTGACATATAAGTACCGCGCGCTAACCGATTGCGCCACTGGAGCTCACTATCTCGCCCCTTCAGCTGAGTTTATAAACACTGAGCAACAATGGCCGCTCCACTCATTTTATATTTGTGATATTTGCGGATAACAGGTTTACGACTGTGTACTATACATTAACGCGCGCGATGAAAAGTTAACAAACACTGTTTCTCGACGCTACTTCATGTGATATAATTATAAAAGGATATGATAAAAAAGGAGAGACCAGAATGTGATTACAACGTATTGCGGACAGTGAGTAGGTTGCATACGCATGATAAATCCATACTTATATGGCCCATTTTGTACATGAAAGTGACATTTTACGTGTTAAACGCTGGCTAGCTATTGTATAGTTAGCATAACCACAGATATATTTCCGTATTCGAACAGACCATTGACGGTATAGACCCAGCTTCTTTCTTTGTTTATTCCATAGAAAAACTTTACTGTTGAACTAAGGTTGGCCAAAAGTTATATTAACTTGTAAAATAGAGGATGGTTGTGTTTGATTATACCGAAAAGTTGATGAATAAAAACAAATACTCATTTATAGCTGATCGGTTAAACTAGCTTTAGCATGGGTCACGTGGGTCCCTCTGAACCAATAGAATTTCGGCGTTACAAACCGTTGTTTCACCCAGAATTCTAACCTAGCTTAGTTAAACGAACTTACTTTTTATTAATAATAATGACATTTCTATCAAAAAATTTGCACAAACATATCCTCAAATATAAAAAATGATATAAACAGTATTTTTTTGTGAGTCGCTGTTACAGACATGACGCCAGTCCACAGTCTGCCGTGATTCCGCCGAAGAAGACCGTAAACGTGTGCTGTATCAGCTGGGCTCGCCGATGAAAGATCCTGCTCATATTAGGCGATAACAACGGATTATTACAATGGAGAACGATATTGTCGTCTCTCTAGAAGACCTGGGGTGAGTCAAATAGATCTTATAATCTTCAGTTCGTTTGGAATATAGCTGAAAGACTGGCTAAAGTCCAAAAATAGAGCCGCTACCCTGACATGCTAAAGCGCTACGTCAACGATTATATCTCATTTGTTCAATTTGCATTTCTTTATATTAGAAAGACTTTGAAGGAATAAAAGCTACACATAGAGGAAGTTATCAGAATACGCATTGATTGACCATATTAGCACAGTATTTAATGTTTAAAACGTGGCAGTAGATAAATATAGTGACAGTGTTTCCTGTGGCATGCAGATATGTATTTCATTTAAAAGACAGAACTTGTCACAAACCAGGCCTAAAGCTGAAGATAAACAGGGTTAGAATCTGAACTAAAGCAAGGTTTAATTAGTCCTGGACCAGGTCGGGGCTAAACCAGGTTTGAACTAAACCGGAACAAACAATTAATGAAACTAATCCAAATCTTAACCAAGACTGGGTTAAAAAAAAGAATTAACCCAGACAGAACCATGACAAAAAGCAATATACAAATCCCATGCCTAAAGTAAGTCTAGGCCCATCAATTACTAAGAATAAACTCAGAACTTAACCATGTCTGGAGTGGACCTAAAAGACCAGGACTAAATCAGAGCTAAAACAGGACTGGTCAGAAAGCACAGAATTCATAATATAAAAAAATAAAGAAACTGTCTATAGTCTTTTCCATAAAATCTTTCTACTGACATTAATATATCTTTACATCCCGGTGTGTTTTTCTGCAGGTACCAGGGCCCTCTGCTGGAGGAGGGCTCTCTGGAGGCAGCGGCCAGCGGAGGAGCAGCGTCCCCCGAGTTCACCAAGCTCTGTGCGTGGCTCGTCTCTGAACTCAGGCTGTACTGCAAACTGGAGGAGAACGTCCACGCCACCAACTGTAAGATAATGTTTTGTCTGTCAGGGTTCAGACTCATTTAAAGAGACAATGTTGGACTTTTTCCCTCTAGTAGTTTTTTTTTCTTTATTTTATTTTATTTTTTAACATATAAACATTGTGAGCATCTCTTGTTTGCCTAAAGTTTTACCACTAACAGAATAACATCAGTGATAGTTTCTGGAGCTCCATCTGACTCTGGTCTTGACTTTGAACACGTTACAGACTTGTATCTGAGCAGTGAGCAGACACTCACTTTTCTTCTTCTTTTGTGCAGGTCCGAGTGAAGCTGAGAGTTTCCGGCTGGAGATGAGTGGACTTCTGTCTGAACTGAACTGTCCTTACTCTGTCCTCACCAGCGGAGACTTAACTCAGAGGTTTTTCGACAAATCTGACTGCCTGCTGCTGCTCTGTAAGTCCTGGAAAAGGGCAGATTAGTACCAGTTGGTTTATTAAGAGTATTTAGGTCATTGAATCAGAAACAATGGACATTTAGTGCCACACCCGTGTCCGACAAAGATTCATATTAGTTTATTAAGCTGTTAGTGCTCACCCCACCTTTTTTATAAACACAGCAGCGTCAGAAGGATTTGTCTCCAGTTTGTTTCTTAAAGAGCCTCTGTTCAGTCAAGCATCTGTTTCATTTTCCCTGAAAACGCTGACTCATCCTCCAGATAAAAGACTTTCCAGACCCAAGTTATACTGCACCACAAAACTGAGAAATGTTAAATCCCACTGAGGCTCTTTTGTCCTGGTTAAATATGTCATAATTAATAAAAACGTAGTCATACAATTTGTCAGATAATATGTAGAGACGCCAGGCCCGGACCGAGGCCCGAACCGAGGTTTGGACTGAACTTGTAGAATGTAGAAAATGTCTCTGAATTAAACTGCTGACTAACAGTAAGTCAGATTGTAGCTGCACTGGTTTAATGAACAAAATAAAAGCCCATGTCTCAAACTGATGTCCTTCAAAACCTTAAATTACTCTTTGCATTTGACGGTTTGGTTACATTGACACTGAAAACTTAAACAGTTAAACACAAAAACATGCCATGAATAACATGACCAACCACCTCCTAAAACCTTTTTAAATCCCACCCATGTCTCTGTGTTTCCTCAGCGTTTTTGGTGTCAGAGCTGGAGGCGTCTCGGATGCTTCTGGTGAATAAACCCCAGGCCAAAGCCCAAGACACGGGGAGCCCTGTGTTTCTGGAGCTGAAGGGCGTCTGTGTGGCTCTGGGCATGTCCAAACCTCCAGCAAATATCACCATGTTTCAGTTCTTCAGTGGCATCGAGAAGAAGGTCAGTCAATAAAAAAACAATTATAACCTTTGTAGGACTTTTACAGTTCAGACTAAACCTTTGTGTTGTTTTCAGTTAAAGGAAGCTTTAGGCCGAGTCACTCCGAGCCATGTGGGTGAGCCTCTGTTGAAGAAACCCCTGGGTCCTGTTCATTTAGTGAGTCGGCAGTCTCCTCAAGTCTCTTTCTGTAAAATCTAGAACTCTAGGTTAGAAATCTGGGGGTCATCGTGGACTCAGACTTAAATTTCCAGAGTCACATTAAGTCAATGACATCATCAGCATTTTATCACCTTAAAAAATATTTCCAAAGTCAAAGGGATATTTTGTTTTATTCAGAACGCTGCAGTTCTAACCAAAACCAGGAAGTACAACCAGTTTTAGTCTAGTTTTAGTTTAGTTCCTACTCTGGGCCTTCTGCTCGAGCCTAGAGTTAGAACTAAACCTGTTGAAGCAGTGTTTAAGTTTCAGCAAAAACCTGGAACAGCCTCAACTTTAACAATGTTCAAGAGAAGTTATAAATCTTTCTCTTTAGCTCCGCCTTCATTCAGTAAAAAAAACGTAAAGTTTTTTTTTTTATATTCAGTCTCATTCTAAATATTGTCGGTGTACTTTAAATTTGTCTTTTATTTCTGTAAAGCACTTTGAGTTATCTTTTGTATAAACTGTGCTGTAGAAATAAAACGCATAACAACAACACAGGAGGCATTTATTACTGAGTCGTTAACCTGTTCTTTTAAAATCAGGAGAAGATCGAGGCCATAAACCAGGCGCTGGTGAACGAGTACGATGTGAGGAGGAAAATGTTACTGAAAAGACTGGACGTCACTGTGCAGTCGTTCGGGTGGTCGGACCGAGCAAAGGTACGGGACGGAGAGCATTTTGAGACTAAAGCAGAAACACCTTTGTTCAAGTTGCTTTTACACACACTTTAGCCTTATTTTCATTGGTACTGCAGCCTTTCCTTTGTCAAACAAGAAATAACAGCCACATGGTGTCCCTTTTGGTCAGGCTTCAGAAGGAGCTACAAACACTGCTGTCCATTGAGTGGGTGAAAGAAAAACTTCACGTGGGCTACTCGAATAATCACAATCAAATCAACAAAAATGATAGAAAATCATAGGTAAAATAAAAAAGTGTCTGAACCTTGTTATAATGTGTTATATCTTTGTTTCTGTTCCTCTTAGACACACGCTGAGAAGTTGGCTAAAGTCTACCAGCCGCTGCGTTCTGCTCTCGTCTCCAAAAGCAGAGTGTCTGTGGCTCACCTTTTGGCTGCGAGACAAGACTTCTCCAAGATCCTCCGGACGAGCAGCGGCAGGATCCGCGAGAAGACGGCCTGCGCCATCAACAAGGTTCGACTACAGCCCCGTCTCCAGGTCCTGGAGAGAGAAGTATTAGTTCAACCAAAAACTGAACTGAATTCGTTTGTCTGCCTCAGGTTTTAATGGGTCGGGTCCCGGACCGAGGAGGCCGTCCCTGTGAGATCGAAGCCCCGCCTCCTGAGATGCCCTCGTGGCAGAAACGACAGGACGCTCCACAGGGAGGGGGGCACTACGGAGGAGGAGGGGGGCATTATGGAGGTGGAGGGGGCGGTCATTACGGAGGAGGAGGAGGAGGCAGGGGTGAATACCAGGGAGGAAGAGGAGGAGACAGAGGCGACAGAGGAGGAGGAAGAGGAGGACGAGGCAGAGGAGGGTACAGCCAGGTGAGACCACTCGACAGCATTCAGTTATTCCAGACAGAGGAGCGGCCTTATGATCTGATTTGTTAAACAATATATGACATTAGGGCTGGATACCTACTGTTTTCACAAAAACAATTCACTTTTGGGACCAAGCTGCAGCACCAGACAGGCTTTGATTTGCCTCCGTGCGTCCTCACTGAGTCCCCAGAGCCCACGAACAGAACAGAGTCACAAGTGGAAAAGGATGGTTGTCTCCAGTTCCTTGAAATCAAGAGCATCAGAGGCTCAGGCATCTGTTCCTGACCTTGACACGCTGGAGGGACTGTGTCTCCCAGCTGGCCTGGAAACACCTCGGTATGCCCTCGGAGGAGCCGGAGGAAGTGTCTGGGGAGAGGGAAGTCTGGGTGTCTCTGCTTTGACTGCTGCGCCCATGACCCCGGGTCAGAGAAGGAAGATGGATGGCTTATGGAGCTAGCGCTAACCCACTAAGAATATATGACTGTCACACGTCTGTGTCTAAAAGCTCAGAGTTTACATGAGATGCAACAGAAATGGTAGCTAGACTCAAAATGCATGTTACTGAAACATCCAGACAAAGCTACATGTAATCCTGACAAAATGTCCGATAATCAACCTAAAGAAGAGATTGTCTGTTTACCAGAGCCAGTGTTATAAAAATGACAGTGCTGTCCACTCTCTCACGCTCTCTTAATTCTTGCAGCTGCAGTGTATCTATTCAACTCAAGCAATCATGATTTATCTGTTTCCTGCAGCCGTACAACCAGGGCCACTACCAGGACTCAGCCGGCCGAGGGAACCAGTACCAGGACCAGGGCTTCCAGCAGCACCAGGACCGAGGAGACAGAGGAGGAGACAGAGGAGGAGACAGAGGAGGAGACAGAGGAGGAGACAGAGGAGGAGACAGAGGAGGAGACAGAGGAGGACGAGACAGAGGCGCTCGAGGCAGAGGGAGAGGACCCAGGGGAGGAGGAGGGTGGGGAGGAAGAGGAGGAGACAGAGGAGGAGGGTTTAACCAGTCAGGAGGACAGTTCGAGCAGTTCTTCCAACACGGAGGGCAGCAGTACAACCAGTCCGGCTTCAGTCAGGGACGACAGTACACCAGCTGAGGCCCAGAGACAAACGCTGGGGAAAAAAGTGAGGCTAGAGTGGATCTGTTTCAGGGACAGTCTCAACTTAACCCTCCACTAAGCCCCGCCCCCATTGTTACTGTCAAACGTTACAGGTAGAAAAATCGTTTTGTGGTGTTTTGTTAACTTCTACAGGGTTCCCACAAATCCTGTGAAAACCTTTGGGAAAGTCCTTATAAATGGTAGAAAGTAAAAGGTCTTGCCATTTCAAAAATGGTTAAGCCTCTTTACTGTCTCTTTCTTCCATTAAGTTTAAATTATCTCCACATTTTGCCAATTTAGTTTGAAAAAACTTGAATGGGAACCCTGTGGATGTGATCTAATGTGCAAGAAAATGCAAATGAAATCCTTTTTTGTTGGGGTTTAGCAAAAGGGCAATTTCTTGTGCAATCAATATTTTCAGTGTTAAATACAAAGACAGTAAAAAGGAGTGGATTTTTCTATTGCAGTTTTTTAAAGAGACAGTGCAGTATTTAGTAAAAGTGGGTCTGTGAGATCCTCAGTGATGCGTTTCCACCAGGTGCCCTTGGCCTGGGGTCTGTCCTGATTCTGTGGAAATGTAAAAATATTTTTAACAGAAAACGTTTAATGTCCTGAAAAGGCTAGTGTTTATTGCCAGCAGCTGAGTGGGGTCTATGCTCTCACCTAAATTATACAAAACTGCCTGACTCTGATGTTCCACAGACCATCTGGATGCTCCTTAGAATAAAACCTGGAGCTGATTGGATTTATCAGCCTCGGTTTGATCCAATCAGAGCAGCTCCCTGTTGTTCACTGGTTAACCTTAAAACTGTCTCTACATCTTCAAACCTAAAATACTCCAGAGCTGTCAGAGCTGACTCGGGATTGGACACAACAAGCCTAAGGCCGGGGTTCAGACGAGAATACTTTGGAGCAGTTCAAGGTTGATTTGTAAACTCTATCTGCAGCTCTGTGAATGTAATGTTCAGAAAGATGGGAATAACCAGAAACGGTTGAATGTTACCTCCAGCCTCTCGCTGTTACAACAGGATTTACTCTGTTTTTGATTAAATATTAATAATAATCCAAGTTTATCTGCTTCAGATATTTTTGTTTCTCAAATAGAGATAGTTTCTCTCTAAACCCAGCTCAGAGGAAATCAAAACCGTACTGTACTACTTTGGGAAAGCTTCAGAGTCGGACCTTACCCACTCTAGTGGAAACAGGGCTATTTATACAACCCCAAACTCCTCAATGTGTCCTAAAATCAGTTGATATCCACTGAAGGCACTGAAGTAATTCATAAAACCACATTTACTAAATCCAAAACCATCCCTATAATGCATCTGTGAATTTATATGCACTGTATTATTTCCTTCATAACGACTCATTCTGGTCCATCTCATTTAACTCCACTCCTTTTCACTGTCATTGCTCAAAGCCAGTCGACTTTACAGTTTGCCAAATTCTACTTTTACAGAAGAAAGATCTTTGCCTTGTTCACTCTGACTCTAGCCTTATCTGAGATTTAGTTTTTCAGTGTTGGATGCATTTAAAGAATATCTGCCACTGACTGAGTGCACATTAATTGGGTTTACTTGTCTCCAGTCTTATTTTTGTTTTAAAAAAAAAAGAAGCTGACTGGAGCCTTCTTTGTTTATTTAAAAAGTCTGTTAAGCTCCAGGAGGTTCATGTGCACAGTTTTTGGATGTAGACGGTTTGCATGAACGTATGAATGAGCAATAAAGTCTCCACTGACTTTAACCACTCTGAGTTCTGTTATTGATTTGCTGCTGCTTTTAAAACATCAGGGAAAACATTACATTTAGAATAGTTTCCCAGTCTGGAAAGTGACCTGCAAACATTCTGACTTTTCCTTTCTGCTTCCATTGCTTGAATAACATTTAAATGTCTTTCAAACAATGGAAGCAGAAAGGAATAGTCAAAATAATTACAGCTGATGGCTTTATATAAACCCCAAGAAATAAAAATAAAAAACAATTCCAGCAAATAATGGCATAAACAATTTTAGTAAGTAAAATTTGTCCAAAATACTGAATTGACCTTGACTTTGTTTGGTCACTGGTCACTGTAGCATGTACTTTTCAAAGCTTACTAGCCACTAAATGTACTGGCCACATTATAGTTGTAAGGAATTTCATATTTTGTGTGTATTTTGTACTGTATAAGATAAAAGATAACCATAAAACTCATTTAACGAGCCCACATGATATGTTTTTGCAAAGAAACAGGTGTAGTAAATTTAAACCTCGGCCGACCCCAGCCTTTCTGTGAGAAGTCTGCATGTTCTCCCCGTGTTACTGTGGGTTCTGTCCAGGTACTCCAGTTCCTCCCACTGCCCAAACACGTGCATCTATAGGTCAACTGGCAACTCAAAAGTGTCCCAAGTGAATGAATGTGAATGGTTGTCTGTCAGTGTCTTTAAGTGCCAGCCCTGCGACTAACTGTCCATTGTCTAGGGAGACCCCCGCCTCAGGCCCAAAGCTGCTGGGATAGGCTCCAATCACCCGTGACCCCTAGCCCCAGTTCAAATGTATATGTATAAAATCCAAGCGGCCAAAGCTGAAATCCACAAACTAAGGGTGTAACGATATTCAAACCGAACCGAAAAACCGCGAACCCATAGCCACAGTTCGAACCGCGATACTTGCATGTCGAACCGAACGCGCCCCACCCCCTGCTGCACCGGCCCAAAGTTCATTTTATTTTGTCACAGGTGTGCTAACTGCTCTAAAGAAAACGTGAAGCCAATGTATAAAGTTAAGTAAATAAAGATAAAGTTAATAAGTTAAATTATTGTTGTTGTTTTTATTATTAAGTTAAAGTGAATCTAGTGTTATTATTGCTGGTGCCCTGCAATGAACCCTGCCCCCACAGCAAACAGAAAAAAAAAAAATATATAAATATATATATATATATATATATATATATATATATATATATATATATATATATATATATATATATTCCTATGTTTGTTGTTGGAAAAACATTTTTTTTTAATCAACAAGTTGTGAATCCAGTGTGTCCATCCTGTCAGTAGCACTGTTGTTATTTTCTTGTAATACACTTTTTTGCCCAGTAAAGTTCTTACCAAGGTTAAACTTGTAAGTTGTCCAACTCTTTTTCCTCCGTCCTGTAGATGGCGCTAACGTGCTTGTTTCAGAAGAAAAAAACCCGGAAGTAAAACACAGGAACCAGACCTATGCCACATATGAAACTGTAGCTGATTTTTGTGTCCCGCTGTTTTGATAATTCTTATCAAAAACATTAATGCCCTGACCGCGCTATGTACCGGCCCGGTAAACCCAGCCCCGGCCCGCCTCCGTTCAGCCAGCCCCACCCGATGGCTCACCTCTTCTACAGGCCGCCTCTCGGTGTGCCTCCGCCGGGGATGATGCCCGTCGGACCCCGGCCTCCTTTTCCACCGCCGCCGTTCCCCAGGCCGCCCCCGAGAGAGCAGTTTGTCCGAGTATGTACCAAACACAGGCTTTAGCGGGAAAACCCAAGACCACAGCGAGAAATAAATTCATGTATTAAATCTAGTTTCAACAGTAACAGAGCCTTTAGCCTAGTTTGCACTTAGCAGCTAATCAAGGTTTATCCGAGTCCAACCAAAACACAGACTAAACTAGAACTGAACTAGAACAGGACCGCGGCTGGAGTTGAATGAATGATCTGCGATGGTTTTAGCAACAGTAGATTTTAGCCTTAGCAGTAGAATTTAATATCTGGAATTAGCTTGTATTATTAGCAGCTAAATGTAGGCGAACGATGACGTACGACGCGCTGAACAAGTTCCCGCGAGGCCTCAGAGCTCAGGTATTGACAAAGACTAATCAGAATTTAAGGAATGAATCTGCTTGGTTTTTGGTTTAAACACATAGTTTATTTGTTCTACACTTATTTGAGTTGTGTATATCTTTATGAACTTCATCAAATATGAAATTTAAAATACTACTTTTTTTGTCTTTTTTTCCTATTTGATTTTGATTTTTATTATGAGTTATTGTTCTAACAGTACAGTGTCAAAAAGTCTAATACGACTCTATTTTCTTACAGAGTCCTATTAGATTTTATTAAAATTTACAAAAACACTGTAAAACCAGGATATGTCCTGTTGGAAGTGTTTGTTTTATACAAAATTTTAGGCTCCAAAATGATTTTAATGAAGTTGGAAAAATCATATAGAACACTCACATTTTGAGATTTATCAAATATAAATGTTTTTTTATTGAAGGCATTCTACTGTAAGGTACAGCACAACTATGAGGTAATGTAATAATAATCTCTAAATTTTAGCAGCACAACTAAACTAAAACAGAGGAGCTGAAGAGAGAAATGGTTCACGTTTATTTCAAACAGAACGTCTAAAAAGTAGACATCAAACAAAAAACAATAAAACATATTTGCTAAGTTACTATTTTACTGTTTATGTAAAATTAAATATATCCAATATTATTTTCCACATATACTGGCCCACGTTATATCAGTCCAATTTAAATTAAAATTAATTTTACAAATTGAAGCTGTACATTTACCACTGACTGAAAAAGTAACACAAAAACAAGTTGACAGAATGGTAAAAGTATTTTAATGGGTCTGCGGCTGCATCAGGAAAAGACCGACACTGAAGCACGATTTCATAAATATTTTATCTTCATTGCATTTGCAGTCCAGCCTGTAAATGGGTGAGTCTTCAGATGGTTTAAATATAAATGTGGCATGTTATATGCAAATTATTTTAGTTGTAATGTAGAAATAAGCACTATTTTACCATTGCACTGCCTTTACAGCAGCAGTTTTAATGTGTCGTAGGAATAAACTTTGACTTTACTTGACTATATCTAAGGAACTGAGACAGAAAATAACTTTATGCTTTTTAGTTTGATTTTTGTAGAAATTATTGTTTGTATTATTTATTATTATTGTTAACCTTTTGCATCATCTACTCAACAAGTTAGTACTTATTGAGATGTTAGTAAAAATAATAAGCATCTTTCTCTTTATTTTCGTTGCAGTTGACAAATCTTTTTTTCTTACAGAGTAACTTGGACAAAAAAAAGGTAAGTCTCTGAAAAAAATAACAAAGATAAAACCTCAACCTGGACTTTATTCTTTTTGTCTGTTGTAAAATATCTGTGCTTTCAGGTTAAATAATAACATACATGTTTTCAGATGCTGCTTGTGGACAGAAAGACAAAAGCAATCGATCCGGGAGAATTTTCAATTAATCCAAAACATAATAAATAAAATTTTGTACATGTTTAGTTTGTTTGCAACATATCTTTAGTAACACCTTCAGTGGAAACTCGAGCCTGCTTCAGCTTCTACTTTGTGTAGATTCTGTTTCTGGATTGGCCTCTCGTTCTTACTTCAACAAAACACAAACTTTCAAATCCACCGAGAAGATGTTATCCCTTTGTGGCTGCTGCTCTGAAAACTGATGTCATAGACGGAGAGAGAACCACCTTCGACTGGTCTGGCGTCGTTTTGGACATCGATCGTGTCGTGATGTTGTTGTGTGAACCTGAATCGACAGCAGGACTTTTAGGTTTTCTGACCAGTGTTCTCGTGGAAATGGCCCCTTGTTGTTAATCAGTTATTATTATTATTATTATTATTATTTTATTATTATTATTATTATTATCATTATAATTATAATTATGCTTATTATGTGATCTTCAAATATTGTTTAATGTGTTAGAAAAACACCAAATGCTTTCACCTGCAGCAGTGGAACGTTTTATAATTATATTGAGATTATTTTTTGCACTGTTCTTTTACAAATCATGTTTAATGTCGACTGATTCAAGATGTCTTACATTTTTTTTATTTTCTCTCTTGTCTTTCCAACATAACACATTTTTTCCTACTTTTGCATACTTGTAATTTAAATCTTAGAATACAACTGTTTTTAGAAGATGAGTTTTGATCCAATGAAAGAAGCTAGTAAGATAATATTGGATTTAACCAAATATTCTAATAATTGACATTTATTTATGCCACAGCCTTTGATAAATCTTTGTTTCATTTCAGGTTTTTTTTTTTTGTTTAATGTGTGGATGTTTGCCTTCTCTTGTATATTGTATTTTCTGTCCTTTTAAACAAATGCATTTCAGATGTTTTCCCTCCACATAAACATACATTAAAGGGGAACAACGTTTATCCATGAGGTCCTGTAACTGTCCTGTCCTGGGACGAAGACCTATCTCCAGAGATTAGTGAGTGAGGCTCTACCACACGACACACAAAAAGAAAACAGGCCGATACTCTGGACGCTACAGAGTCCTGTTTGGACTAAATACACTAAAATTACTTCCTGTTTCAGAGACAGGCTCTTTCTGAGAAACCTGCCGCTGGGATAGTCTCTACTTGTAACAAATATTGTGCTGCTGTGTTGCATAGAGAGGATCGGCGCCCTCTATTGGATCAAAGTTCCCCTTAGAATTTTTGAATTAAGAAATGTTTTATTTTCTCAAGTTGTAAGTCCTGAGAAATGAAAGTAAATGAACAGTTCTTCATGTGAACCTCCCACATCATCTGACAGTCCCTCATCTGGAAGAAGAAAGCTGCTCTGGATTGGAATTTCGCTGCATTTTACTCACTGTAATAATAGTAATGCATTCCATATTATTTTGTTTGTTTATTTGTGATATGCAGATGAATTTTCTTTCACAAGGGGCTCTACAGCTGTACAGTAAAATATGTAACTAAAGAAAATCTGTGTATTACCTTTTTTAATATCCTCCTCTGATCTAAGGATCTGATCACATCAAGTGCACTAATGCAGGACGGTTTGCAGAATGTTTTTTTTAAATTTATTTTTAAATTCAAGATTGTAATGAATAGCTCCCAGTGATCTAGTTAAAGTCATCTGAATGTGATGAATTTGAGTTTTCTTTACAACTGTGTGTAAGTACTTTGTTCATGATTAAACTCTTACTTTAGCTGTGACTGAAGTTAACACTCTCTGAAACTCTCAGCCCTGTAGCAGCTTTCCTGTTGACCCTAGACCTTCTTTGAGAGGAAACCAACCTATTCAACCACAAGAGCCACATTTTCAGATGTCGCGCTGGAAACCCATCTCCGAAAAAAAGCCTCTGGACAACAGGTACGAGGTTTCTGTTCAGACCATTACGCAGCAAAAATAACTATATATATATATATATATATATATATATATATATATATATATATATATTTATATATTTATACCACAGAACAGAAAGCTTATCTACTGTTCTTGTTTTGAATATTTTACACATGCATCTCAATTTCCCCAGTGGACATTTGTGAAACTACACTTATAATGTAACTATAAGAAAACATGCAGAGTCAGAGGGCCTGGGCTTGTTTCTGAGACGAGTATGTTCTTTAGGTTCATGTCTTGTTTAAGTTATGACAGAAAATGGAAATGGAAGCATGTTTTTTGTGCTTTTTGTAGTGATGTTGGGATATTCCGCCTTGACTTTAATCTAGAATGTTGTGAGATTTGAAGTTGTTAAGTGCCTCTGTGCTTTATGTTTGCGTTTTCTTAATTCTTCTGTAGAGTGCTTGGTTTGAATGTGAAGCAAAGGCTTGTTTATCGGCTGTTGCTGTGATAAACTTGTAATTTAAGTAGTACCTGTGCTATTTCAGCTTTCTTTTTGTTGTCAGTCTTATTTTCTGCCTCTTATCTTTGGGCCTCTCTGAAACTGCTCTTTACATTGAAGTAAAGGTTAAAGCAAAGGCATTTAGACTCAGTTTTCAAATCTGAGGCCACCTCCTCTGTTCAAAGAGGGCTTTTTCCATTTAAAACAAAAATGTCTTCCTTCAGCACTCTCTCGGAGCATCTGTTCTCTCTGGACAAAACTCAAAAGAGTGTCCTTTGTCTTTGAGGTGGAGGTGGACTCAGACTCAGGTTCAGGATTGTCTCTTCTGTGCTGATACATCCTCTTGTGAAGCTGTTGTTTAGTTTCTCCAACAGAACTGTCACTGCACTCTTCACTGAACTGTATAAACTACATTACTCTGTTTGTGGAGGTCTTGTCTTTAGGATGGACCAGTTTTTGATAAAGAGTGTTCCTGGTTTAAAGTGGACTGGAATGTTGTGTTTGTATAAAATCCTTTTAAGTTTTTCCGATAAACCAGACACATAAGGGATAACTACACCCTTCCCTTTTGTCCCTGGTTTCTGTCTGTTTGGTGTCTGTGTCCTCTTGGTTTTGTTGAAAGTCCATTTGGGGTATCCACAGTCTCTCAGGGCTTTACAAATGTGTTGTTCTTCTTTCCGTTGACCTTCTGAGGTTGTGGGCGCCTCTTGTGCTCTGTGCTGAAGAGTCCTGATGACTCCAGCTTGTGCTGCAGAGGCTGGTGGGAATCAAACACAAATATTGATCTGTGTGTGTAGGCTTCCTATAAACTTCTACTTGGAGAGTCCTGTCCTCACAAATAACCACTGCAGAGTCTAAGAAAGCCAGGCGGTTGTCTATGGCGTCTTCACGGGTGAACTTGATGTTCTTGTCCACTGCGTTGATGTGTTCTGTGAAGGCTTCTACTTCCTGGGTTCTGATTTTGACCCACGTGTCATCAACATATCTGAACCAGTGACTGGGCACTGCACCAGAGCTCTGTTCTCCACTTCCTCCAGGTCCAGGTGAGCCACAATCAGGAGACAATGATCCCATGTCACAGCTGTGTTTTTGTCTGTAGAACTGGAAATATGTAGACTGCGACGTAGACTTGCACAAAGGTCTATATTTTGTTCCAAATGTCCACATGGGAAATGTTGCTGAAAAATAATCTGAAACCAATTTAAAACCTAATTAAGTTGTAACAGTTTTACTTACGTTTTTTCTAATGTTGATTTTCAGTGAGAAAGCCAGTGAGGAGTTTTTAAGATGCATTGCAGCCAACAAGCCTCTTCCGGATTATCTCAAAGGAAACATGGAGTACAACTTGGCTGAAGCCATAAAATCTGCAAACGCTCTGAAAGAAGCCGTAAAATCTGACATTGAAGTTCAAAAGCTCACGACGAGAAGCAGGAGTCGGAGCCGCGGCCGAAGCCGAGGCAGAAGCTGCGGACGGAGCCGGGCCAAATCTCGAGCAAAAAGTCGTTCGCGAAGCAAAAGCAAAGAAAAACGTAGCAGGAGCCGCAGCCGAGACAAACGCAGTCGCAGCCGAGACCAACGCAGTCGAAGCCGAGACCAACGCAGTCGTGCAAGAAGCCGAGCAAGAAGCCGTGCAAGAAGCCGAGCAAGAAGCCGTGCAAGAAGCAAAAGCCGTGTCCGGAGTCGAAGTCGAAGCGAAAGTAACAGCAAGAACAGAAGTCGTCACAGAAGTCGTGCGAGAAAGTCCCGATCGCGAAGCTGCAGCAGCGAAAGAAGCCACACAAAAGACAAGAAGAAAAGTCCCAGTCCTAAACACAGTCGATCATCGACAAACAGCTGTAAAACTAAAGAAGAGATAAATGTGAATAACGGTAACACACATAAACCGATGGGAACAGCAGGGATCAGTCTGTTGGAAGAACTGAAGATGGTTATTAACAGCAAAGAACTGGAAAACCGGCGGCCGTTGCTCAAAGAAACAGTCCTCACAAGAAAGGTATTGGTCTTTTCACTTTTACTGTTTAAAATAATATTGATTGGCATTAGTCTTTTACTTAATTTGTACTGACGCAAAAAGAAAATGGGCTTTTGAGGGACTTGAATCTGCTAAAATACATTTGCTGAATAATCAAAACTGTCTAATCAATGACCGAATTGAGTCGAACACAGCAGCTGTCCTTTGGTCCAGGTGTGTAACAAGAGAGCAGATCTTTAGTTTAGCTTTATTAGCCCCAGTTCTTTGCTGTCGACGTGCTAAAACTGAGTCCAGATGCTTTTATACTTTACCTTTTTTTCAAGATGTCCTGGATGACTGAGAACTTTCACAGACATACTTCCTCAATACTTTCATCTGACTGCATCCTCCCAGTGTCATTACGGTTATTAGGTTGTACAGATGATACACATTTTTTTACAAAAGCGATGAAAACTGTGGGTTGCTAGTTGTAAACTAAAGTTAAACTAAAATTTGTCTGAAAACCCAGAACTAGTCACCTTTTATTGTTCATGTTGCTACCATAGATGACCATTAGACAAAACAAACATAAACATAAACATAAACACTTATGAGGGATGTCTTTAGCCAGGCAGGCGTTTTGGTGGGCTAACTTGTCAATTAAATGATTATTGGTCATACGTTCACACATACTTTTAGCAGTTATCCCTGTTGTCTGCACTGTCAGTGAATGCACCACAGCTCCAGCTCTGCACTGCTTTAACGACAGTTGACTGTTCAGTTGTGTATAAATATGACTCATGAGTCAAATATTTAATTAAATTAACTTAAAATCTGAAATATAACCCTCATTAATTGGATTTGAAATGACTTTACAGCCCGTGGAGCAGGTCAGACGGCTGCCTGAGGAGAAACCCAGGCCTTCCTTTGAACCCAAACCTGAAACGGTTAAAGAGCCGTCAATGGCATCTCTGTTTTCGGACAATGACATGCTCCTTCCTCACGAACGCATCGGCGGGGACTTCTCCTGGATCCAGACCCAGAGCCAAGAGGATCTAAAGATGCTGAAAGCCCACGAGGTCGAGGATGAGGAGTCGTTTTTGTACGGAAACGACTCGGCTCCGACCACTCAGCAGTTTCCTTCCTCCTACCCTAATCTTGCCAACGCCGATTTCAATAATATTAAAAACATTTTAAAAAACGTAGGTTCGACAAAAGAGGAAGTGAAGATGAAGGCTCCACCTCAAACGGCGGCACTTCCTGTTTGTGAATCTGCAACGTTTCCACTTCCTGCTCTGAATAATCCCAACGTCCGACATGCGCTAGAGTCGCTCCAGTCGCTGATCAAAGGTAGGGGAAAAGAAAAATGATTTTATTAATTATTATTGTATGTTATGGTTTCTAAAACGTCCTACGAAGTCTGTTGTTAGATGAAGCTCTTTTTACATGTTTAGCCTGCCTTCTGTCGCAGATTTAACGGCCACATCAACATTTGTACATTTCCACTGTGTTGTATTAGGACGGTTGGAAGTACGGCAGCGTATAACTTAAACATAAGCCCTTTTCAAACGTTCACCGAGATCCAGGAACCGAAGCCTCATCTCTCTGCAGATGTTTGTTTTTCCTTTTCTACTGTTAAATTCCACATGTTCCAATTACTGTAATTTCAATATTAGCAATAATCCCCGTTAGCTTCACGTTAGCGTAGTCCTTCTCAGTAAAACACCCGACTCTTCTTTAACCAACACAGAACCTGTCAGAGGATTGTCCGGAGGAAATAAACCTGAGTGAAAATGTCTCTAAAGTAAAAGAAGCACGAACCCTGTCACCAGATTGGCTCTAACAGTTTGACAACATGGACAAAAGAATGAGTATGTGTTTTCTGCACCTAGTTATTCTAGATACGTTTGGAAAAATGTCCTCACTACAGATAATTAACCTTCAGTTTCAAACTTCCTGTTTTGGCCAAACCATTAAAAAGCATCTGATCTATTGTTTACCACTGGACTCTACAGAGGTCTATTTGTACTAAATACACTGAAGTGACTGTTTCAGAGATTAAAAACATTTACTTAAACAGTCTCATTAATAAACGGACGACTGCTGTGAATGTCTGACAACATTCTGTCGAGGGACCTGCGCCCTCTGCTGGATGAAACCTACGCAGTGCCGCTTTTACTAACATTAGCTTGTTTTACAGTTTTACATGGATCTTTTTCAACAAAGTAGGTTAATATTAGAGCCACATTAAATGAAAAATAATCCACATTTATGTCTGTGTTCTTGGTAGGCCTGTCACAATAAAATATTTTGAAGAACATATTGCCTTAAAAATATCTTGATAAACCATATTATTGACTAGACTTTATTTTTTGGTACTTTGCAATATTTGAATGCAATAACCTAGACTTGTATTTAGAAATAATCAGAAGTATTTAATCAAATCTTTAAGTAACCTTTAATAACATAGTTTTGAACATCACATTCAACTGTATGTTCGGGAAAAGTTTAGGTGACGCCGATAAAGATGCTAACCTTGTTCGAAAACACACATCAGTGATTGGTGGCTTTCTTGCTGCTTGTCACTTTAAGAAGATATCAGAAAATATAATAATACTAGAATAATTATTTACTGTTTGAACACTAACGGCGCTAAACACGATTGTGTTTTTAAAGATTCTGATGCTTGGAGTGAGGCTCGGTTATCATTTATTTAACTTCAAAATGTAAATCCAGAATGATTAATCCAAATAGCCACAAAGTGTTTTCCCAGTGAGTGTTGGCTTTTATGGCATAACAAAACCATTTTCAATTCAGATTTAATCTTTACAGCCCAATATCACAACAACAGTTTCCTCAACGGGCTTTAGAGACAAAAGCCCTGTCTTTAGAGCCGCCAACAGGAAAAACAAAAACAAGAAAATAACCATTTAACGCCAGTGCGTTTAAATCCCTCTGTGGGCCTTAAGAACAAAAACAGTAGCTTTAAATTCTCTCCCAGTTCTTTAAGGATAACTTTGAGTCGTTGAAGGTGAACAGGACGCCACTTTTACGTCTTTAAACTTCAACCGTTCGTATCTTAAATACTTTAATCCTATTGTTTTTTTTTTAAGCGACTAAAGAAAAGCGATCTCAAAGGGAAGGCAGCGTCTCGTCTCAGTGTTCATCTGACAAAAACAAGGTAACTGCTTCACAATCATTTACAAAGCTATATTTATTGAAGTGTATTGAATTCAGACATTTTGTGACGTTTCAGGCGAACGCTAACGAGAAACAAGTTCGCAAAACCAAAATGGAGATTCTGATGAAACAGTTGGAGGGTTTACTGAAACAAGACGGTAATTCTTCAGCTTTTCGTTTAATGTACCGTCATTTTGGAATTATATTTTTATATTGATGAAATTGACTGTTTTAGGCCTGAGTTTTCTGACCCCAGTCATTGGGTTTTATTGCCACAAATGTAAAGAGTTTATTGGAGATTTGAACACAGCTGAGAAACACTCAGTGGTTCATCGATCGAGCTCCAGCAGCGTGAGTATCCACTTTGAATTACTTTCTTAAATATTCATCTTGGCAATGAAATACTGCCTCTTTAAGGGGAATTACATTTATATCCAGCTAAAGGAAGAAGCTAAGGCAGTACTTTTCCACCGACCGGATTTAAAAAATAATGACAGACAATGCAGGAAAAAGAAACAAAACTCACCTGTCGTGACTCGTTTGTTGTTAGGGTTTGTCAGGAACTGTTTGAAGGAACCTGGAGTTACAAAAGCAATTGAATGTAAAATCCAGGGGGCGCTGTTATGCCTTTTATCTTTTTGATAATTCCTGATAAACCGATCATTTCCATAAGCTTTATTACACTTTCCAATCACGGCACATGCTTCTTTCTGAGCCAGTATTTGGAGCATCGCCGTGGCAACACCCTTGACCGGATGAGTCCTATAGACTTTGTTTTATTTTTTATTTAACTCGGGGACAAATAACAAATGTGTGCGCCTCATTTCCATCCATTAAAAACAAATCTCATAGAAAGCTCATCGTTCAGAGCCTCTTGTGCTTATGGGGGGTTAGGTCGTCGTCATAGAAACAAAGAGGGTTCAATAAACCTTTTTTTATTATTGCTACAGAAATCTGGTGACACATATATTGTACATAGTTTATGGATTTTTTTTGTTTCTGTTGAAAAATTGTTAGAGAGTTAATTCTTTGAATTGTCACAAAACAACAAAATCAATGTTATCAGCTGTTTTTTAAAGCCTAAAGAAAATTAGATCTTAGTTTGTTAATTAATATTAGCTCTTTTGGCTTCTTTTGTGTCCCATATTTAGCTGATAAATAATATTGTCTTCTGTTGAAGCCGTAAAAAACTCACACATAAAACTCCAAACAGACTCCTTTCTCTTGATTTAAATTGATCTTTTGATCAGATTTCAGCACATTGTGGTTTTATATTTGAACATTTGTTGATTTTGACCTTTAGGTGAAGGAAAAGAGCAGAAAGGAAGTGATAAAAAAAGACAAAAGGGAGGTAATGAGGAAGGAAAGGAACAAACAAATGTAAATGAGGTTTAGGTTTAAATTTGAACCTGTTTTTTTATCTTTGGTCGCTACAGAAACCACAAACGAACCAACACACATCAGACGTTAAACCCCACTCGAGTCAAAACGACCGGAAAAGCTCATCGAAAAACTACCCCCAGCGAGAACGGAAAGAGGAGAAACCATCTGAAAACCAAAGTAGGAACGCTGGGAACCAGTCGCTGAAGGAGAAACTGAAGGAGGAGCGAATGCTGATAACTGTGTCCTGTGCAGAAACGATAAATCCAAATCCAAAACCAGGAAACGAGCTGAGACCTGAGCGACACAGAGACAAAAGCAGGAGTAAAAGCAGGAGCAGTCGGAGCAGCAGCAGTGATGAGGAGAAAGAGAAAAAAGCAAACAAAAAGAAGAAGAAGAGCAAAAAGAGGAAGAATAAAAAATGAAAAGTGAGAGTTCCATCGAGTGAAAGAGTAGGATTCAGTTTAGTCGGGTTTAAAAACCCCGAGGTTCGGTCACATAAAGTCAGGACATAATCTTTTTTTTGCACTCCATATTTTAGAATCCTTTTTGGTTTTATGTTTAATTCAACATAAATCACAAATGCTACAGTTTTAACCCACTTTGACGACTCAAACTGAACCAGGCTGAAGTACTCACTGGAAACCAGTCTCTTCTGTTTTACTGTGTGTTTCATTATTGAAGTTAAATGTTTTATTCTTTCCCCAAAACAGGTTTTTTTCTCCATTTTTCTTACAAATGTTTAAAATCTCTGTAGAAATGTAAAGTGCACTGGATTATGGAGCTGTCAGTGATGTCAGGTCATGTTTTCTCAGATTAAATCCTCCAGAGTAACTTTAATCTGTAATCTGTTTGAACATCTTTTTCCTTAAACTTAGATTTTATTGCCTTTTTATGTTTCGAAATGACTGGCATCTGTTTAAACCATTTATAAATGTCACATAACTAACCTTTCTCTTTCAGATGTTGGGATAATATTTCATTTTTCTGTTCAGTGTTTGTGTCCAGTGTTTTTCTCAATAAACTTCAGATCAGTTTTTTTCACACAATGGTCTTACTCTTACCTCGATTAAACATGTATTTGTTCAGTTTTTTATTCCAATACAACATTCAAAGCTGTTGTGTCTTGTTTTGTGGAAAATACAAATTTTTTTACACAAAAGGATTGTATTGGCTTTTTTTTTTTTTTTACTATATTTGGAGAGTTCCTTGAAAACCCTGGAAAATTCTGTCGAGGCTTAAAAATGGCTTTACGTTGTGGGCTGGAAAATAAGGACAATACACATCTTTTATTTGGGTTTAATGTTCCAGATGAGGTCTACAAATGTACGAAACTGGAAAAGCTTTAAAGCAGACGGAGTGATGATTGTTTGTAGGAAATAATTATTTGTAAAAACTAAAGAGATGTTATGTGTGCGACCGTATTCCCAGATCTCCACTTAAACCCACGGATGTGTCTGCTCCAGCGGTCTCCAGAGGAAGCCTCAGGTAAGAAGGAAGTCAATTTTATTTATATAGCACCTTTCACAGATATAAATCACAAAGTGCTTTACAAAGTGTGATAAAAGAACAATAAAACTTTGAGAATAAAAAATTAAAACCACAAAATATTAAAACATTAAAGCCCAATCAACTAAAAGCTTAGGTAAGAAGTAAATGTCAGTTAAAAAAAAACTTTGTTCACAGCTGCTCTGTTTGGTCCAGACTTTAGGACGTCCTCGTTTGGTCTGGTCCAGATGTTCAGGTGAAAGCTCCAGGACCTGGTTCAGACCAAACAGTTGTTCTTTGATCTCAGGCCGGACCAAACTGAACCAACCTGGACTGGACCGAACCAAACTGGACTAAACCAACCTGGACTGGACCAAACTGAACTGAACCGAACTGAACCAAACTAAACTGAACTGAACTAAACTAAACTGGACCAAACCAAACTGAACTGAACCAAACTAAACTAAACTAAACTAAACTGAACTGAACTGAACTAAACTGGACCAAACGGAGGTTAATTTGTGAAACAGAGTTTGGAGATATTTTAGAGTAGCTTCTCTTTTACAAATAAAAAATAACTTTGCAGAAGTCTCTAATTTGTCAAAATTTGTCTAAACCTCATTAAAATAGCTTCATTTCTTTAGCAACTAGCGTTTGTGGAGACGGCAGTGTTCATTGTGTCTGACCCCTGCCTCAAGTCATCTTTTTAACTCTGAGAAAGTGTTTGAAACAGTGACCAGTTAAATAAAGAACAGGGTTTAAGCAGACTCTTGGTTTGGTTTGTTGTGTAAAGCTGTAAAAATGAAGTTAAATAACTGAGACGATACTTTTATTTCAGACGTTTATTTTGAGATTTTGAAGAAACTGGTAAACCTTGAGGTAAGTGACTTTAAAAGCCTTTTGTTTCACTGTTTCCTCAGTGTCTCATTAAATGAATCTGCCTTTAATGTCTTTATTACGAGATATACATTTTCTATATATATTTACTTTAGCACAATATAATATGTGACGTGTGTGCTTCTATTCTGAAACACACAATATTTGAAAGTTAAGGTGGCTGTGTTTTTGATCCAAAAGTGAAACAGAGAAACCGGTGAGAAAATCAGAAATGTAATGTAAAAGTGTCTGTGAAGGTTCTCAGTGTAAAGGTTTTTTAATAAAGACATTTAAACTCTTCCAATGTGTGGTTTATTGCTGTTATGTGCATAGTATCTAATATTTGACTAAAACATTAAGAAATATAGTCCGCAATTTCACTTTAAGCGGGAAAATACAATTGTGCTTTTCCATTTTTATTGAAAATACAGAGCTGTCATTCTCCTGATGTCCAGCAGAGGGAGCTAAACTAAACCAGGGCTGCTTCAACAAACTTCACTGGTTTGATCTCTTTAGGGTTTAGAGTTTATAGAAATGTTTTACAAACATTACCACATCCTTTTTTAAACTGCCTTAAACTTCACCGTTTCACTGATAAGATTCTGAAATTAAATAAGTCTTTAGGTTTTTATTTGAAAAACTGCACTTGATTAAAAGTTTGACTCATCAATGACTTGTGCTGTTCTGCTTTAACAGGTCTGAGACTTCGTTCTGGGTTTAGTCCTGGTCAGAGGTGGGTAGAAATATTACTGAAGTGAGAGTAAAAAAGTATTAGGTTTAAAGCCTAAGGCCGCAGTAACTGATTGTAATGTCTGTTTTTTTTTTTTTTTTTTTTGAAAATTCTGGAATTTTCAATTAATAAAAATATGAGTAAAAATAAATACAATACAAAACAACAAATAAAAGAATAGTTTGGCTTTCACAGTTTGTGTTGGTCATGTGACTGCAGGGCTGCGTCTGATTGGTGAAACAGTCATGTGATGGATCCACTGGAGGCAAAAATAAAGCATAGAATGTGTAGAATAAATGTAAAATAAAAAGTAAAACTTCTTCACAAATCAACTCAAGTAAAAGTAAAAAGTGCTGCAGTAAGGTAGGATCCCTCCTCCTGTGGCTCACCCTGATGGAGGCTCTGAGGACAGGGGGTGTTGTCTGGTGCAGTCTGTTGAGCCCTTTTAGTCGGTTGTTGTTGTGATATTATTGTCTTGTCTTGTGGGCCGTTGGAAGAGGCTGCATACGTCACTTCAAATTGGGAAATTCAACTGCAATAACCGTCTTTCAACTTGAGAGCAGCACTCAGATGTTTTTCCACCAATTGTTGTAGAATTTATACACTTTAGACTCAAACGTCAAACCTTTCACTTGAATCATTGAACAGCTCTAATAAATCTTACAGATCATTAACTAAAAATACGTGTTAGGGTTTAGTTTACACACGAGGATTAAATTAAAGTAAAGCAGGTGAAGATCGAGGCTCAACCTGGGGCCAAACATACAAGAATGTGGAGGAAGAGACTGTTTTAAAAGCATTATTAGTTCTCCACAGAACAGATTTACAGCATGCTAAGTTTTTATAAATGCTGGGAATCTGTGAAGGCTTGAGTTTAGGAGGAGAAAGTGAGTGTTGTTCAGACTTAGAGACAGGACTGGACCTGTTCAATCAGGATTAGTCTCAACTCGAAACAGAAAAGAAAAGGAGTTGGAGGTATCGATATAGACCTGGTTTAGTTTATGGGATTGTGATCTCTTGTCGACTGTGTTGCAGTCAATGTTAGGCCGTCTATTTCAGCAAATCCACTGTAGTGTACCTAATGCATCTAAAACAAACTAAATGATCTTTAAGAAGATTCTTAATTTTCACAATGTTTTACTTTAATTCACTTACCTCACTTCCTACTCCTCTTTTGGATTGGTTCAACAGTAATTACGTTAATCCCCTGCACCTCACATGGGGCACATGATATTTATTTAGATTCTCAGATCCAGTGGGCCTAACGTGCACTGCATATGCTCCAAAATCTGTCAGTGTTTACATGTTTTAATAATAATAATAAACTTTATTTTATAAAGCTCCTTTAAAGGCAACTTCTCAAAGCGCTGTACAAAAATAAAGCTCAAACAATAAAAGTAACATCAACAATCAAATGCTAATTTAAAAAAATAAGTTTTAGGTCTACCTTTAAAAATGTCGTATCCCTGTGCTTCCCTAAGATCAGGAGGCAGAGAATTCTAAAGGACAGGAGCAGATGAAGAAAAGGCCCTGTCATAGATCGTGAGCGTGTTTGAGGAACAGCAAACAGGTTGGATTGTGCAGAACGCAGTCTCCGAGTTGGGGTATAGGAAGTTAACAACTCAGATAAATAATAAGGGGCCAAGCCATGCAATGCTTTATATGTCAGCATCATAATTTAAAAATCTACTCTGAATGGGACTCCAGGACCGGAGTGACGTGATCGCAAACCCTGGTCCCAGTCAATATCCTGGCGGCCGAGTTTTGAACATATTGTAGTTTGTTAAGTGTGGATTTAGAGACTCCGGCTGGAAGGACGTTACAGTAATCTATCCTAGAGATGACAAAGGAATTCATCAGCTTTTCAGCTACTGAGAAATTTAGCATAGGACGTAACCTAGCTATATTTCTGAGGTGAAAAAAGGATAATTTAACTGTAACTGTGCTCTGGACAAAAGAATCAAATGAAAGCCTGGCATCAAAGATAACTCCAAGATTCCTCACTTTAGCTTGAGTATCCAAGACAGAGCCATCAATAGTCACAGATAAGGAACCAGCTTTTGAAATTTGTTGACGGGAACCAATAAGCATAATTTCGCTTTTGCCACTATTCAGACACAAAAGATTTGTACTCATCCATTCCTTTATCTCAGAAACACAGCCGGACAGAAAATCAACATCAAGATTTGAGTGTATATAAATCTGTGTATCATCAGCATAAAAGTGATAATGAAGGCCAAGCAATCACAACAACTGTCCAAGTGCTGCCAGATAAATATTAAAAAGCAGAGGGCCCAAGACGGAGCCCTGAGGAACGCCAGTGGAAACAGAGCTAATCTCAGACCTGAAACCGCCCAAGGAAACGAACTGAGAACGGTCAGTAAAATAGGATTTAAACCACTTCAAAGCTGTCCCTGACACACCAAAACTTTGTTTGAGTAATAGACTATGATCTATGGTAAATGGTAAATGGCATGCATTTATATAGCGCTTTCCTGCACCCTTCTCAGGCTCCCAAAACGCTTTACATGGTGCTTCCACTCACCCCATTCACACACATCCTCCTGGGACAGACAGAGAGGGTCCTCTCCTGGGACAGACAGAGAGGGTCCACTCCTGGGGCAGACAGAGAGGGTCCACTCCTGGGACAGACAGAGAGGGTCCACTCCTGGGGCAGACAGAGAGGGTCCACTCCTGGGGCAGACAGAGAGGGTCCACTCCTGGGACAGACAGAGAGGGTCCACTCCTGGGGCAGACAGAGAGGGTCCACTCCTGGGACAGACAGAGAGGGTCCACTCCTGGGGCAGACAGAGAGGGTCCACTCCTGGGGCAGACAGAGAGGGACAGACAGAGAGGGTCCACTCCTGGGACAGACAGAGAGGGTCCACTCCTGGGGCAGACAGAGAGGGTCCACTCCTGGGGCAGACAGAGAGGGTCCACTCCTGGGGCAGACAGAGAGGGTCCACTCCTGGGGCAGACAGAGAGGGACAGACAGAGAGGGTCCACTCCTGGGACAGACAGAGAGGGTCCACTCCTGGGGCAGACAGAGAGGGTCCACTCCTGGGGCAGACAGAGAGGGGGGCTGCCACACAAACGGCGCTCAACCTTCTCCTACCACCACCGAACACACCTCCACACTCACACATTCATACACCAGTGCTACTGACACTGGGAGCAAGGTGGGTTAAGTGTCTTGTCCAAGGACACAACGACAGTATGAACTGTGGGGAGAGCGGGAATCGAACCTACTACCTTCCGGTTGAAGGACAGCCGCTCTACCACTGAGCCACTGCGCCCCTACAGTGATGATCTACAGTATCAAAAGCTGCTCTTAAATCAAGAAGGATAAGAATGGACGTTACACCAGAGTCAGAAGCCATCAACAGATCATTAGTAACTCTGACCAAAGCCGTTTCAGTACGGTGGAATTTACGAAACCCTGACTGAAGAGGATCAAACAGGTTATTAATTGTTAGATGGTTACGTAGATGAAAGGCAACAACCTGCTCAAGTATTTTTGTCATGAACGGAAGGTTGGAGATAGGTCGAAAATTATTAAAATCCTCCAGAGTAGTATTTTCTTTTTTTGGAACTGGGGTTACATCAGCAATCTTTAATGCTGCTGGAACCTCTCCCGTCTGCAATGAATCATTCATAATACTGAGGACAATAGGGCTCAAAACATCGAAGCAGGATTTAAATAAGCTCGAGGGAATAGGATCAAGCAAGTGGTAGGTTTCATGCTTGATACCTCCCTTTTGAGACCCTCAGTATCAAGATGTGGAAAAGTAGTGAGAGGAGAACCAGTAAACCCAGACGAACAGAGAAGTGAGACAGAAGGAGCAGATGCAACAGAAATGTGTTTGCGAACACTATCAATTTTAGAGTTAAACGATTTAAGAAAAGAATCGCATATCTGTTGAGAAACAGGCAAGGAGATGGCAGCATCAACTTTAAGCAGTCTGTTTATAGTTTGAAACAAATGTCTGGGGTTTTCTTGATTGTTTTCAATAGTCTGAGAAAAATAAGAAGGTCTTTCAGTCTCAATTGATGCTCTGTAGTCAGAAGGTCCTTCCAAGCCAAATAATGACCATTCAAGCCAGTAAGATGCCATTTACGCTTCATTTTACGACATGCAGCCTTCCTAGTGCGCAAATTATGATTATACCAAGGAGCAGTGTGAGCTGAGGTAATCTGTCGTGACCTCAGAGGAGCGTAAGAGTCAAGATTAGTAACAAGTGCATTGTTAAACTGTGAAACTTTCTCCTCCAAAGATGTTGAATGCTGGTCACTTAAAGCGGATACAACAGAATTAGAAAAATACACTTCCACTTCCGGAATGTTGCAGTTTGTTTTGTAGGCACACATGAGAGATGCATCTCCAGATTAAAGAAAACAGCTGAGTGATCAGACAATCCAATGTCAACAGATGAGAACTGTGATACAAATGAACCGTTTGTATCACAAGATCCAGTGTGTGGCCTTTACAATGAGTTGGGCCTGTTACCAGCTGCGAGAAGTCAAGACAGTCAAGAAGCGATAAAACTTCCTTGGCAGCCGCAGAGTCACTTCGGTCCACATGTAGATTAAAGTCCCCCACAATAAGAATTCTATGGAACTACAAGCTCAACATTGACAGAAACTCATGTTCATGTGATGTCTTAGGTGGTTTATAGACTGTTGCATGATGGTAGATGTAGGAGCAGAAATACTCAGAACTAGGCATTCAAATGATGAGAACTGGGAAACCAGATACAGGACTTATCTTGAATTGCAGATTGTAAACCACAATAATGCCTCCACCTCAGCCAGATAACCTCGGAAAATCTAAGATTCTAAAACCAGCAGGAGTGATCTGATTAAACAGAAGTCCATCATTTTCTCTATGCTATGTTTCAGTTAAAAACAGGAAGTCCAACTTTTTGTCCAGAATAAAATTCACAGAGCGGGCATTAAATAATGCAGCATGAGCCGAGCTATGAAATGGAGTCAACAATGACTTAATCTCCACACGGGGTACTAGTATTAAAATACGTTGATCAATACCAGGCCTCTCCGACCATCACCACATACATTCACTGAACATTCTTACAAATTAATTTTTACACAACCGTTCATCATCATCATCATCATCATAATCCCATTCCCATCATCATCACAACATTATCCTGCTACCATCATCATCATCATCATAATCCCATTACATCACATCATCATCATCATCACACCATTATCCTGCTATCATCATCATCATCATAATCCCATTACCATCATCTCATCATCATCACAACATTATCCTGCTACCATCATCATAATCCCATTACATCACATCATCATCATCATCACAACATTATCCTGCTACCATCATCATCATCCCATTACCATCATTATCATCATCATCCCATTACCATCGTCATCATTATCATCATTATCATCATCATCCCATTACCATCATCATCAGCCCATTACCACCATCATCACATCATCATCACAACATTATCCTGCTACCATCATTATCATCATTCCATTACCATCATCATCGTCATCACAACATTATCCTGCTATCATCATCATCATCACAACATTATCCTGCCATCATCACCATCATCATCATCATCATCATCATCACAACATTATCCTGCTACCATCATCATCATTATCATCATTCCATTACCATCATCATCATCGTCATCACAACATTATCCTGCTATCATCATCATCATCACAACATTATCCTGCCATCATCACCATCATCATCACAACATTATCCTGCTACAATTATCATCATTCCATTACCATCATTATCATCATCATCACATCATCTACAGCATTGTCATCATCACAATACCATTATCATCATCATCATCATCTTCACAACATTATCCTGCTACCATCATTATCATTATCATTATCATCATCCCATTACCATCATCACATCATCATCATCAGCTCATTACCACCATCGTCGTCGTTTTCGTCGTCGTCATCATCACCATCATCATTATCATCCCACTACCATAATCATCATCATCTCATTACTATCATCATCACAACATTATCCTGCTACCATCATCATCACATCATCATCATCACCACATTATCCTGCTACCACCATCGTCGTCGTCGTCGTCATCATCATCATCCCATTACATCATCATCATCATCCCATTACCATCATCATCATTATCATCATCACATTATCATCATCATCCCATTACCATCATCATCTCATCATCATCATCATCACAACATTATCCTACTACCACCATCGTCATCATCATCATCATCCCATTACATCATCATCATCCCATTACCATCATCATCATCATCATTATTATCATCATCCCATTACCATCATCATCACAACATCATCCTGCTACCATCATCATCATCATAATCCCATTACCATCATCATCACATCATCATCATCATCATCACAACATTATCCTACTACCATCATCATCATCCCATTACCATCATGATCATCACAACATTATCCTGCTACCATCATCATCATCATCCCATTACCATCATCATCATCAGCCCATTACCACCACCATCATCATCATCAGCCCATTACCATCATCATCATCATAATCCCATTACTATCATCATCATCATCATCATCATCATCATCATCACAACATTATCCTGCTACCATCATCATCATCATCATCATCACAACATTATCCTGCTACCATCATCATCATCATCATCATCACAACATTATCCTGCTACCACCACCACCATCATCATCATCATCATTATCATCCCATTACCATCATCATCCCATCAACATCATCATCATCCCATTACCATCATCATCGTCATCATCATCCCATTACCATCATCATCATCATCATAATCCCATTACTATCATCATCATCACAACATTATCTTGCTACCACCATCATCATCATAATCCCATTACCATCATCATCACATCATCATCATCATCACAACATTATCCTGCTACCATCATCATCCCATTACCATCATCATCATCATCATCCAAATACCGTCATCATCATCATCATCACAACAGTCTAATCTCACATCCACTCCATCAGGTTCGCGTCTGTTTGAATCGCTCCAAGCTGAAAGAGTAATGTGTTTGATTTGTGTATTGTTGTTCATGAATTTTCAGTAGTGGGTATGAGTTGTATTTTATTTTGTTTTGTATTTTGTTTTTGTGATTGTGTTGTATATGAATTGCATGATTAATGCTGGTCCTTCTACAAGACAAATGTCTCCATTTGGAGACCAAAGGTTATCTTGAAAGAGAGGATTTCTCAAACTGACCTGGGGAAACACGGTATGGATGTGGATTACAAACATGCATAGGCCCTCTGCACGGCATGGTAATTTGCTTCACCGGGGAATATTTTGGTATAACCCCACACTAACGGCTCTTTTGGGGGACCATGACATTTCGTTTTGTTGCTAGTCTAACACGTCCCACCAGCCTGTCCTTGGCTGGGGACCCCTCTGTGGCAGCAGCTGCCAAACACTTTTCTCCACACCTTTTGTCCTTTAAAGCTTGTGAAAGGACAGATTTTCTGGAGCATTTGAATATGGTGTCCCAACAAGCCATAATGACATTCATGCCAACAATCAAAGGGTGAGTACACTTTCAATGTTCTACAATGACCACTTCTCTTCCTGGAACCTCAACACTCTCGACTTTTGTCCATTTGCGGCTCTCAATTGGAAAGTATGACTCTTGCCTAGCTTAGCTTGGGTAAAATGTTCATCAACAGACATCGATTTTTGCCTTGTAACCCTGTATCCATGAGTGCCTTTAATTTGACCCCTTCAGCAGCACTCTGTGGTAAGTTAGAAAGCCCTGCTACTCGGAACTCAGCAGCAGGGGCAGCGTTTTCTCACCCTACCCCAGATGCTGCGTCTTCTGGACCTTGGTTCAAATCTGCTTAGCCGTGGCGTTCTCCAGTCCCCTTGCCAACGAGGCACTGTGGTACTCCTGTCCTTTTTAAGTCTTTCTTTTGCCGTCAGAGAACGTTTTGAGCTGATTGTAAGGCAACAGTGTTTGGACTAAGGTCATGTGGTTTTGGATTTCGGAACTCAAAGTACATGCAGTTTAAAACACATCACAGAAACCAAAACCTGCAATTGAAGAACACACCAAAAAAAAAAAGAATAAAAAAACAACACTCAATCAGGCCATCCCACTTGTGCTGGGTTACATATGCCCATTTTAGGCGTGCGCACCCCTGACTCTGCGCGCTGTTGCCACACGCCGAACGTACCTGCTCGGGCTCGTCCAGGTGAAGCCAGTTACTGCGAGAGCACTTGGATACAGAGGAGGACACAGAAGCACAACAAAAGGGAAAGGAATATACTTCTGTTTGATTTCAGTGGTTATTTTATGCATTTTTACTGAGGATTATCACTAAAGAACAGTTAAAAACCAAATGGGGACCATCAGCCTTGTGGTTTTAGGGGCTCTGCTCGTTGTGTTACAGGTAAGAAATTTCTCTTTTCATTCCACAACTTGACTTTAGAATGAGTTTACCAGTTTCCTGTCTTTTCCCTAGTGTCCAATTCTTGCTAAAAATGATTATTTTGACGATAAAACAACTCTAAAGGCATTAACATGTACGTTTACCGCCTACGGGGTTTACTATTGGAGCACCTCTGAGACCTATCAAAGCCTTCACTGTGCCAATCAAGCCCGCAACTAAAAAAGCTATAGAAGCCCTCCAGCCCAACGCTCTCTTCTTTGAACCAGCTCAGCAGAGTCCAGCTGGGCCTGGAAGTAGGTGGGCTACACACGAACGTAGTATAATTTCTACTTTGTGTGAGCACTACACAGCTAGAGCTTTGCAAAGGCCAGAGAAATAAATGCATCCTCAGCTGGACAGACTCGCCAATGACACCCCCAGACAACGGCATCTAAGACCGCCTTTCCCAAGAGCATCTGACGCCAGCGCTAACGGGCCCAACTCAACCTGTGCCCCGGACAGCTTCTCCCAAGAGCACACCTAACACACTTCAAAACATGAAGACTAGTGTTTAGAACAACACTCACTCACTTTTAGTCGGGCAAAGATGTATTTTTGGTCACTCTGTCTTTGACTAAACTGATCTGATGTGTCTGTGTTCACTGAAAGACTAGTATGTACTCTAGTACTGTTTAAAAGAGTAGGATGTTTGAGAAAATCAACACTGCCTCCTAGTGGCTTTACAGTCCCACTGGAAATGTTTTTTTAAACCTCTAGAGAATATTCAGCAGCATTGACATGTTTCAGTGTCATTTAGTTTAGAGTGTAAAAATTGTCCTTGTATTTCCAGAGTCCAGCTGATGCTGCTGAGCCTCCTCAGGACGGACTCAGCAGAACCAAGAGAGAAACGGTGAGGAATACAGAAATTATATATTTATTTAATTGATTATTTCTTTCATGTTGTATTAAAATATTTTTTATATATAATATATACACTATATAAAAATAAAGAGTATTATTATTATAACAACAGCAGTAACAACTCGCAGGTCCTATTTACCAAAGTGAACAGATTAATGAACCCTCCAGCTCCCTTTTCTCCAGAAATAGTTTCCACTAAATCCAATGAGTTTACAATGTTTTCTGACGACAAGCTTCGAGGCATTAAACCTGCTGCAGTCCCTCGGGCATCAAACAACACTGCAGCGTCAGGAGACACTTGGGTTAACAGTGTTTAAAGGGAGGTTAAACCCCTTCCTCTTTAGCTCCGTCTACATTCAGTAAAAACAACTGCATCTCTGCCATAGATCGTAAATCAACATGGCTTTTACTGCAAAGTAAAACAATAGTTTTCAGATAGCAGAAACGGACGTATTAATCAAAAATTCACCCCCCATATTTTGATTAATATGTCTGTTTATGCTATCTGAAAACTATTGTTTTACTTTGCAGTAAAAGCGGAAAAGCCCGGATGTAACCGCCATTTTATTGCCTTGTCTTAACGACAATATCGGTGAATAGGGGACCAATGGGCGGATTACATCCATGTTTATTTACAATCTATAGTTGTCACGTAGTAAAAACTTAGCTCTAGAGACCGGAGTCTTTAGTACCAGGATGTAAACATGATTTTTACACTTGTAAAGTCGAGATTGTGTTTCTCCTTATATTTCCGCTTTTGGAGCCTGCCCTCTGGTGGACGGAGGTATATTGCTGTATTTCGCTGTATGGCGGCGCCCTTACTCGAGGACAATTTAAGAGGTTCCATGAGAGAGGCTTGAGCTCTGCACTCTTCTTCTTTAAATTTTTCTTATGTTTCTTATTCTAAATCTTTATGTATTTTAATTTAGTCTTTTATTTTTGTAAAGCACTTTGAAGGGCCTGTATAAAATGTGCAGTAATCTAAATGTGCTGATATCTCAGGTGGAGGAAGAGGTGCCGGTGCTGTATTTCCCTAAAGCCACTAACGGTCTGAAGAGGAGGAAGAGAGAGTGGATCATTCCTCCCATTAACGTCCCCGAAAACGACAGAGGACCCTTCCCCAAAAGAGTTGTACAGGTGAGACACTGTCACCTCATGGTTCTAAAGGGGCGGCCATTTTGATTCAAGTTTACTTTAGTTTGATTTTATTTATGATATTAATGCCACAGAAGAAACATGGAATTATGAAGTCTTTAAAAGCTAACAACCTTTTTACAGTTTGTTTTCTCCTGATTATTACACACTTTCAGACAAAGACATTTTTAAATAAATGCCCCTTTGACATTTTTGTGGATTTCTGAAATTATGGCGATTTAATGTTTTGTGTCGTACTTTTTGGTTTCAATCCAAAATCTAATCCTTGATAACAAAGCCCATATGAGGTCTATTTTTACACATATTACAAAATGTTATTAGTTTCTCAGGTAAAGATTTATTCTAAGCAGCCATTACGACATAATAATCTTCTGTCTCTTTGTCCAGATCCGATCCAGCAACGACAGAGAAAAGAAGATCTACTACAGCATCACTGGCCCCGGGGCCGACCTGCCCCCGTGGGGTCTGTTCACGATGGACAGAGACACAGGAAACCTGTACGTGACGAAGCCTCTGGATCGAGAGTTAACAGCCATCTACACTGTGAGTAAATCCACCTTTATCAACATTCATCAAGCTTAGCCTAATGTCTCTAACACTGCTCTGTGTCGTCTCAGTTCGAGGCTCACGCTGTGGATGACTCTGGTGTCGGCGAAAACCCAATGGAGATTCAAGTCTCTGTGATCGACATGAACGACAACAGGCCGAGGTTCGCTCAGGACACGTTCATGGGAGAGGTGGCCGAGTCTTCACCCATCGGTAACTCTTGAGTTTTATGACCTTATTTGTGATTGACCGCTCCCAGAGACACACGAACGTACGATTGGATAAACTGCATTTTTGTGAAATACTGCTCAGGTTTAAAATACTTTTGGTCACCATGTTTTAATAATTTTTTTTTCTGAAATTTAAAAGTACTTTATTAGTGACATGGACAAGCCTGTTTTGACACTAAACGTCACTAAACGTCTTTGACAAAAGTGAAAGAAGAAGCAGCTGTTGCAATTAAAAGAGGTGTGGCTCATGTGATGAGAGACTCGTGACCCTTCTAGAAATAATACGAAAAAATCAATCACAAATTTAAGTTAATACAAAAATAGGATTGAAGGTTAAGACAAAATTACCGACTGTACTTTAATCAGACAGTGGAAAACACACCTGCATCATCATAATCATCGTGACGAGCAGCATCACAGGCAATATGTTTCACGCTGATAAAGTCTATCCCTCTTTCTTAATCCGTCTGGACTGTTAAAATGACCCAAAGATAGCATTAACCAAATATTTTCCATCATTGACGTTTTTTTTTAGATTTAATGGAAAATCTGAATACCTTCCGTCATTTTGACGGATTATTCTGAGGGTGAGTAATTGTAATTCCTTCTCCTGACCAGGTACATATCAATCATCAATTATCTTGAACTGTGTCGTTTTTGTTGCTGCATTCAGGTGCAAAAAGGTCACGGCAGCTGAGTGTGAGAACTTTTTTCAAACCGCCAAATAGTTGTGATATTGTTAATAAAGGTGAAAAAAGAGGACATGATGCAGTGGAGGATGAAGGAGGACAAACAGAGATCACTGAGCAGTCACTGACAAATGTTACGGGACGTGTTCGGTGGGAACAGGAGTTTACGTGGCTGAGGTGGGAAGGAGGACAAATGTTCGGACTTGTCAGGGGCTGCTCACCTTAAAATTTCTTAAAATGTGAGTAAAGCGAAAAGCCATTAGTATTATTAAAGTATGAAAATTTAAAATGACAGTAAATAATAGACGTCAAAATGACGGCGAGTGAGAAAGTCTAGTCGACGTCTGTAATGACCATAACTTTAAGACTGTTTATGTTTGTATGTCCCATAGTTCTGAAGACTTTTATTATTGTGTGGTCCAAGTTTCCAGTTCTGATGGAATATTTATGTTCTGCAAATCTTTCTTTAAGTTTTCTCTTAGTGTGGCCACTTGTAGCAACTACATTAACAGTCTTTTCTACACAACAAAAGCTGTCTGAATGTGCCAAGTCTTTTTTTAAAGAAGGTAGTGGGTTTTCGGGGGGCAGGTACCTCTTTGTCTCTGAGAGTCAGAGGACGTTTTTGTCCTTTTTCAGTTCTTGTCCTTTTATTTGATATGCCATGCTACTGCGTTGGGAGTGGAGCGTCGTCGTGCGTCTAGCTTTGAAGACATATTTAAACTGTATTTCAAGATCTTGAATCTGACATAATTTACACACTTTGTTTTTAAGTGCACAGAGTTGATAACTTGTAAAAACTCATTTTTAAAGTAGATGAAAGCAAACAGACAAAACTTTAAATCTTTTATCACAATAGTGTTATTTTAGCATGGTGTGGCTTGTAATCTTTGTGTGTCCATTTATGTTTACATGTCTATGATCCACATGAAATGAATTTCCTCTTGGGCATCAATAAAGTTCTTCTAATCTAATTCTAAAGCACTCACCTCTGTCAACTTTTATGTAGATAATGTACTGTGAGGCATTGAACTGCAGACACAGAGTCCCACAAGTGTGTGACGTTTTCAGCTTTTATTCACTGTACTGTCTTTCTGAATTAGCTCCAGTGACATGTTTGTCCAAAGCTTGTTATCAGAGATGTATGTCTCAGTGAACAGTCGGTAAAGCTGTGCAGTCTGTTTCAGAGCTAAAGATGTGGTGCATTCACTGACAGTAAAACTCATCCAGTCGACTGTGACGTCATCAAAAACAAATTTACATTTACATTTAGTCATTTAACAGATGCTTTTCTCCAGAGCAACAATGGAAGCAGTGCACAAAAAACTAGTCTCAGCACAGTAACAAAGCTAAGGATAGTATTTTTTATTTATTTTTAATAAAGAAAAGGAAGAGATAGACAGGAAGTAGAAGTCAGTGTTTGTCAGTCAGGTGTTGATGGAAGAGATATGTTTTCAGTTTTTTTAAAGATGGCTACAGAATCTGCTGATCTTGTAGCAGCAGTAGATCATTCCAACGTGGAACAGATCCAGAGAAAGTACAAACCTGATTCTAGAAAAGTGGGAACTTCTTTGTGAATAAAAACAAAATGCAATAATGTGGAATTTTCAAATTTCAATATTTTATTCAGAATACAACATAGATGACATATACAATCTTTAAAATGTGAAAATGTATGAATTTAAGGGAAAAATAAGTTGATTTGAAATTGTATGGCAGTAACACATCTCAGAAAAGTTGGGACAAGGCCATGTTTCCCTCTGTGTGGCCCCTCTTCTAAGAGTCTGCAGACGTCTGGGACTGAGACAAGCTGCTCAAGTTTAGGAACAGGACGGTCCCGTTCTTGTTTAATACAGGCTTCTGCTCAACTGTCTCAGGTCTTCTTTGTTGCATTACTTCTACACATGATGTTGTAACTAACGCAGGATGTGTCTGACATTGTCCTGTTGGGAAATGTAAGGTCTTCCTTGAAAGAGATGACGGCTGGATTGGAGCATGGATATACCTTTCAGCTTTAAAAGTGCCTTTCCAGATGTGTTCTGCCCCTCATGCCCCCCTCCCATCAGAGATGCATCTGAACTGAGCTCAGAACGACTTGGGTTGTCCTTGTCCTCTTTAGTCCAGATGACATGGCGTCCCAGTTTTCCAAAAAGAACTGCAAATTTTGATTTGTCGGACCACGGAACATTTTATCACTTTGTTACAGTCCTTGAGGAAAAAAACGTGCTTTTGTAAAAACATGTCCCTTCCAGATTCTGACCCATAACAAAAAAAATAATCAGGGTTTCACTCCACTCTACATTGGCCCGCTGCACCTGTTCCTTTTATATGGCCAAACTTCGCAATCGCGGAAATGAAGCGGACTTTCGAACACTAAAGCGCAATAATAATCTTCAAGTGCCCATTATTTTGTACCACGCTCTCACTTCACGCTGTTCTGTTGTCAATGAACACACACAGCGACGCTGCCGTTTTCTCTGAGTGCGTGCTACAACCGGCTAACGTCTCCTGATCCCAGGGTCCTACGAGGACCTGGTACCTGCCTCAGTTGTGCCTGTAGCGGTAAAGATAACCATAGTGACCTTATAGTATAAGGACTTGGTCCGTCGCCCCCCAGTTAAAAAATTCCATCTGCGCCACTGGGCCTGGTGGATTGTGTTCACCGACAATGTTTTCTGGAAATATTCCTGAGTCCATGTTGTGATTTCCATTACAGTACATTCCTGTTTGTGATGCAGTGCCGTCTAAGGGCCTGAAGATCACGGGCCTCCAGTCTGGGTTTCCATCCTCGACCCTTACGCACTGATTCTCTGAATCTTTGGATGATATTGTGCTCTGTAGATGACGATTACTTTTTTTCTGAGAAACTCCTTTTTTTGTCTCTGCCGTTATAGTCTATATTATGTTCTAAATTCTATTCATTTTAGTTCTTTTTAAACACTTGGTCTTGTCTTTGGCCAAGTGTTCACCTGCTCAGGTTCATATTAAAGACAGGTTAATGTATTTTCTCTCTAAGGTTTCGAGTTTATTGAAGTAACAGCCACAGATGCCGATGAGCAAGGCAATGACAACTCCGACATACGCTACAGCATCTTAAGCCAGGACCCGAAGTCTCCCTCAGCCGAGATGTTCTCCATCAACCCTGTCACTGGCTTCATCCGAGTGAACGCTGAAGGACTGGACAGAGAGGTACAGGGAGTTTAACTGCCCAGTGTGGGTCTGGAGCTGTTTCATTCTGAATCCTGTTTTCTCTCCAACAGATTAACCCCAAGTACACTCTGGAGGTCCAGGCGGCTGATATGAAAGGAACGGGTCTGACAGGAAAGGCCAAAGTCATTCTAACAGTCACTGACAGCAACGACAACGCTCCAGTCTTTGTTCAGTCACAGGTGAGTGGCCAGAAGAGGTCTTTAGTTCCACATTTCTGTCACGTTCTATTCTTACCGCCCTGTTTTTTGTGTAAACATTGCCCTGTTGGTTAACTTCTGCACACAACTCAGCAGGCACTGGCAGAAACAAATCTGAGATGAACCCTTTTGAAATTGACCCTGTTTTTGGTGTCTGCTCAAAAGGACATGTCCACAGTAAATTGACTATCTCTGTAACTGCAAGGTGTTTTCTTGTGTCAAACTGAAGGGGAACTTGTGAAATTTCCGGAAGTTTGTGCATGTTACAGTTTAAAAATAAATCAAGAGGAAAACAACAAAATAACCCCAAAAATATCCCTTTAAATTATGGTAGTTGCAGCTCAAACACTATTTCAAATCACAGCCACACCTGTCAACATTACCTGTACCAAATATAATTATTCTAATGTGAAACAAACCAAATTTATTAAGGTAGGTTTATTTTAGTCTGAAATGGTCAGGCGGGGTCTCCGTTTGGCACAATAGGACAGAGTTTACACAGTTTGGCACCAGTTTTTTGCTTGACATTTGGTGTTTGGAGTAAATGGCTTAGTAGCTGAGCGCTGTTTTGCCATAGTAGGTTTGGGGGTTGTTTGTAACATGGGACATGCCCCATGTAGGGTTGTTTGTGCGTGAGTTAAACCTGTATTTCCTTCCATTAACCATGTTTCATACTGTCTTTGTTCAGTACACAGCGACGGTGGCCGAGAACAAAAAGGATGCGTTTGTGGTGAAGATGTCGGTGACGGACAGAGACGACCCTCACACTCCGGCCTGGAACGCCAAGTTCACCATCATCCACGGGGACCAGAACGGACTGTTCTCTGTGGAGACGGCTCCCAACAAACAGGAAGGGATCATCACCACCGCAAAGGTACGCAGCACAAACACAAGGCCAGTCTAAAAGATTATACTAGTGCATTAGAACCATGTCCCAACAGCACCTTTTCCTCAGTGAGCACTTTTCTCAGGCAAACAGACAATCGTCCAAAACTGGGCATTTACAGTTGGTCTCATACGTTTACATATCCTGGCACAATTTGTGACTGTTTGGCAATTTTTTAAAGAATATAAATAAACACAAAACATTTTCTTTCACTCATAGTAGATGAAGCCATTTATTGTCAAACAATTGTGTTTTAACTCTTTTTAAATCTTATTGACAACAGGAAGTACTCAAATGACCTGATGACTGATCAAACATTTACAGACCCCAGTTCTTAAAACCGTGTACTGCACCTTTAACATCACTGACAGCTGGAAGTCTTTTGTGGAAGCTGTGGATGAGGCTCTGTATTTTCTCAGATGTAAAGCTGCCCATTCTTTTTGGCAAAAGCCTCCAGTTCCTGTAAATTCTTGGCTCTAACATGAACTGCAGGTTTGAGATCTCAGAGTGGTTCAATGACACTGAGGTCAGACTGAGGTCAGACTGAGGTCAGTCCAGAACCTTCTCTTTCTGCTGCTGTAGCCAACGACAGACTGACTTGTGCTTTGGATCGTTGTCCTGTTGGAACGTCCAAGTACGTCCCATGAACAGCTTCAGGCTGATGAGAACAAATGTTCCTCCAGTATTTTCTGAAAACATGCTGCATTCATCTTTTCCTGTGCCTTTGTAGCTCACACATCCCCAAAAACATCAGCTCCACCTCCATGTTTCACAGAACCCTACAGAACTGTGTAAGTCTATGTGAATCTTGTCTTTTGGAGCTCAGTGACGTGTCATTGTTGAGAAACCGCGCCGGGTGTTACTGCACTCTGTGTCACGACCCTGGTGTCTGGAACAGGTGAAAGGACTCTCAAGGCAGAACCCCACAAAGGCATATGGTCTCAGAAGGATTTATTTAGGTTTACAAGTACACGGTCCATATTCACAAGCCGAAGTTGCCATCACGACAGGGTCCACTACTACCAGAGGTGAAGGAAGGAAGGCAGAAAGACAATCTGACACTGAACATTGGAAACACACGGATTATAAAGGGCCTCCAATGAGACACAGGTGGAGCACATTAAGGGCGGAGCAGGCAATCACAATAACACAAGGACAGGAAGTCAATTTGACATACAGACAGGGTTAAGAAACTTCACATTAAGACAGGAAATGAAATACATTACATCGACAGACTAACTCAATACACTGGACATGACAGTACCCCCCCCTTAAAGGCCGACACTCGGCGGCCTAAAAATCCACAACTCAATAGTCCAATATGACAGCACCCACCATAACAATACATCAACAATACGTTTCGTACACAACACACTAAACAGGGGAAAAATTGACCAGAGACCTCACAGCGTGGGGTGAAGCCAATCTGGACCAAAATCTTCCCAGGTCAGCTGACCCCCAGGTCAGCTTGGACATTTCTTGGAGGAGTTGGACGTGCTTCTTTCATCCTTCCCTGAGGATGGTACTCCTCTGGTGGTATTAGGAGACTTCAACATCCACCTTGAAAAGCCACAGGCTGCTAACTTCAATAACCTGACTGCATCATTTGACCTCAAGCAGGTCTCCACACCAGCAACTCACAAGTCTGGTAACCAACTAGATCTTATCTACATAAGGTCCTGCTCCGCTCGGCATACTCAGGTCACACCTCTGCACACTTCGGATCATTCTTCGTAACTCTTGACCTCGATCTAACTTCTCCAGACACCGCAACAGTTTTACCGCTGGTCACTTTTCGACGCAACCTCTCTGTGGTCCACATTTACATCTTGCCTGGACAACTTATGCCCTCTTATATCCAGACCAGCTCGTACATCCTCGTCTGCCCCCTGGTTATCCGATGTTCTACGTGAGCATCGCACCAGCCTCCGGTCAGCTGAGAGAAAATGGCGCAAGTCAAAAGATCTCACTGACCTCTCTATCTACCAGTCTCTCCTCTCTAATTTCTCTGCTGATGTCACTTCTGCAAAAACTGACTATTACCATTCTAAATTAATCAACTCACCTGACTCACGCACTCTCTTTAAAACCTTCTCTGCCCTCCTTTGTCCTCCTGCTCCCCCTCCTTCATCAGAGTTAACAGCTGATGATTTTGCGTCTTTCTTCGTAAAGAAAACAACTGCCATCAGGAGTCAGTTTTCTGCGCCAGCACCTGTTGAACTCGTCCACACCCCTGATACGTGTTTGCTCCCCTCTTTTTCTCCTCGAACTGAAGCGGACGTTTCCAAGGTCATTAGTTCTAACCCTACCACCTGCCTCTGGATACCATCCCCACACATCTCCTTCAGGCCATCTCTCCATCTGTCCTGCTCTCACCCACATCATCAACTCATCTCTCTCCACTGGGTCATTCCCCACAGCTTTCAAAGAGGCCCATCACATCACGACTGAAGAAACCCACTCTCAACCCTACACTGTTAGAAAACTACAGACCGGTTTCCCTCCTTCCCTTTACTGCCAAAGCTCTGGAGCGAGTTGTGTTTAACCAGCTCTCCTCCTTTCTCACAACAACCTCACAACAACCTCTTGGACCAGAACCAGTCTGGGTTCAAGAGCGGACATTCCACCGAAACTGCTCTGCTCTCAGTCATCGAAGCCCTGAGACTGGCAAAGGCAACATCCAAGTCATCTGTCCTCATCTTACTGGATCTGTCTGCTGCCTTTGACACTGTTAACCATCACATCCTCTTGTCTTCTCTCAGTGCGATGGGTGTCTCTGGAATGGCGTTACAATGGTTCAAGTCTTACCTCTCAGGTAGGTCATTCAGAGTATCCTGGAGAAACGAGGTCTCTGAGTCCCAACATCTTAATACAGGGGTTCCTCAGGGCTCAGTGCTTGGACCGCTACTCTTTTCCATAAAAATGACCTCCCTTGGCTCTGTCATTCAGAAACATGGCTTTTCCTATCACTGCTGCAGATGACACTCAACTCCACTTGTCATTTCAACCTGATGATCCGACGGTCTCTGCTCGTGTCTCGGCCTGAGTGACATCTCACTTTGGATGCAGGACCATCACCTGCAGCTGAACCTTGGAAAAACAGAACTGCTAGTGATTCCTGCCAACCCAAAGACCCACCACAACCTCTCCATTCAACTAGGCTCATCAACCATTACACCGTCCAGCACTGCCAGAAATCTGGGAGTGGTAACTGATGATCAACTAAACTTCACAAGTCCTGTTGCCAGCACCACCAGGTCCTGTAGATTCATCCTCTACAACATCAGGAACATTAGACCTTTCCTATTGGAGCACTCGACGCAGATCCTAGTCCAGGCTCTTGTCTTGTCCAAACTAAATTATTGCAATGCTCTATTGACTGGACTCCTGCTGCTACAAGATCAGCAGATTCTGTAGTTATCTTTATAAAACACCTGAAAACACATCTCTTCCATCAACACCTGACTGACAAACACTGAATTCTACTTCCTGTCTATCCATTTCTTTTGAAAAAAAATAAAATCCTATCCTTAGCTTGACTACTGTGCTAGGTTTTTAACTGACTAGTTTTTGGTGCACTTATGCTTTTTGTTCCTTGTGTTGTTGAAATTGCTTCCATTGTTTTCCTCACTTGTAAGTCGCTTTGGATAAAAGCGTCTGCTAAATGACTAAATGTAAATGTTTCACAGTAGGACTGTGTACCTTTCATCAGAGGCCTTTTTGACTCCAAATGTAACGTTTATGGTTGTGGCACTCATCACTTGAATGACTCTGAGGCTTGTCTCTGTGTTGTTTGCCGTTTTGTAAGTGGGATGCTTTGTGGCATTTGCGTGACATTTATTTTTGGCGAGAGTCCTCTATTTCAGCTGTTATTCAAGTTATTTTTGGGTTGTACTTTGCATCCTTAACAAGTTTCCTGGAAGTTCTGACTGAAATTATTTTTAGTCTACCTGACCTTGATTTGGTTTCAACAAAATTCCTCATTTTGAACACATTGTCTTTCTTGGAGATTTTTCTAATATCCATTTCCTGTTTTATTCAGTTCTATTACCTTTTCTCACAGATCCGTTGACAATTCTTTTGCTTTTTCCATGACTCAGACAGAAACGTCCCTGCAACTGTTTATTTCATATTTAATGTACCAAGTCATTTAAACCATGATGACAAAAAAGGTTCTTGTTGCCAATGGAAAGTTATACGTCTAGAAAATATTTTAGTCAAACTACTGCCTTTTTCAGTAATACATTCCTTTGTCACAAGAATTTAAAATTAACTGAAGGAAATGTTCTTTCTTTCTTTTATACATTTTTTTTGAGTTCAACAATTTTTTTTAAATATAACTAGATACGTATAATAGTTTACAAAAGATTGGTAATAATCGTTGTTTAATATTTTTATTAAGTCCAACACACTTTGGGTTCATGGAAGACCTCGGAGGGTTAATGAACCCAGTTTCAGGACCATCTCTCACTCTTCTGTTCTCTCAGGGTCTGGACTTTGAGAACGCTGCCAGTCACACTCTGCTGGTGATCGTGGAGAACGAGGTGCCCTTCGCCGTCGAGTTACCGACCGCCACCGCGACGGTGACCGTGACTGTGCAGGACGTGAACGAGCCCGAGGTCACACTTGTGTCCAAACCTGAAGACCTGGCCGTGAACTCTGAGGTGGTGCAGTACACTGCCCTTGACCCCGACACGGCCCGCAAACAGACCGTCAAGTGAGTTCAGGCCCAGAACAGTTCCCTATTATTCCTCTGTTTTAGCCAAATCACATTCAAGGTTTAAATCCCAAAACTGGAGCCAGTGGAGCTTAAGTCACAGATTTGATTCTGAGACTAACTTTTCTGTATTTTCAAAAATTCTTGAATCTCTTCAATTAAAGTAATTTAAAGAATTTTATGACAATAATATTCTCTCAAAGTATCAGTGAGGCTTCAGAAAAAAGCACAGTACAATCACAGCTGCAATGAAGATAATAAATTATATTATTGTTGCACACGATCTGTCAAAAGCATTTCTGTTTTAAAAAGTAGACTTATTTGCTCAGGTTTGTCAGAGGAGGCTGTTGCTTGGTTTTCTAACCATCTTTGTAACAGGACAGGCATTAAAAACGGACAGTGCCACAGGGCTTTGTTGGGGACCTCTTCAATTTATTTTTTATATCAATGACCTGGGATTTAATGTTAATCTTCTCTCGTTCAAGCTTTTGTTGCTGTCCAATAATCACTTTTCAGCTTAAACTAGTCCTCAATGCTGATAAAACTAAGCTAATGTTGTTTTCCAACTCAGAGAAGGCTCCTCAGGCGATCCCGACAGGTTGGTGGTTCGATTCCCGCTCTCCCCTCAGTTCATAATGTTAGTGTGTCCTTGGACAAGACACTGAACCCACCGTGCCTCCAGTTGTGTTCCAGCTGTAACACTGTTGATTAGAAGCTTTGGATAAAATCATCAGCTAAATGATGATCAAACTTTAATTTGAGGATATTTACATCAAAACTGGAGAAAGCCTTTAGAAATTGCAACAGTTTTCATCCAGAGTCCCTCATTTTAAAAGACCAAAAGTAATTGGACAAATAAATATATTCATAAATGTTTTTTTATTGTTAATACTTTGTTGAGAATCCTCTGCAGGCGATGTGAGCAGAATGTTCCTATAAACTCCAGAATTCACGTCATAAACACTCCTGCCCCAGTGCCACTGAGCCATGCATTACTCTGCCTCTACTACTTTTTTCTTCCTATCACTCTGGTACAGGCTGATCTTAGGTTCATCTGCTCCACAACTGGGCTGGCCCTTTAAGATGTGTTGTGGTAAACTCGCTTCTTGTGTCTTATGAATGTTTTGCAGTTTGTGGTGAACTCTTTGTATTTGCTCTCGTCTTCTCTTTATGAGAGACTTGGATAAGGTTTCTCTGTTTTCTGACTCAATCTCCTGATCTCAGTCTTTAGTTTCTGTATTGTGAGATATACAGTCATATATCTTTTATGATAAATGTGATTTGGGTTGCCAGATAATTTTTTTTAAAACATTAAGCTGCGTTAATGTTAATGTCTCTGTTTTAATAAAATCATTTAAATCAATGTGTGTATTTATTATAATATATATATATTTTATTTATCATTATTATTTTTATTATAGATTATGACATTTTAGATATTCAGAGGGCATTTTAAAAAAGAGGATTATTATGGTTCAGTGATAAATTTATGAAACTATAGAGTCTAATATTTGACTAAAACATGAAGAAACTAAAAAAAACTAGTCTAACATTTCACTTTGAGCAAGAAAATACAAAAACAACTGTAAAATAACGTCAAATTCGACTTAAACTTCATTTATATTGAAAATACCAAGCTGTCATTCTCCTGATGTCCAGCAGAGGGAGCTATAAACTTGATTTCTGATGACAGTAAGTTCAATAGTTTATTTACTTTGAGTATTTTGAGTATGTTAAGGTTAACCAATTGTTACATTTGATAACTTAAGTTTGATTTAAATACTTCTAGATATTTTATTTTATTAAAAAAACACTACAATTGACGTCCAACAAATATTCTAAACCTTGGTTGTTGCTTGTTCTGTCCATTACGTTGATCATTTCTCCCTGGAACCAGACGTGAGCGAAGGTTAAGATACAGTCTCGCTCATTATTATTTTACACCTGACGATAAACTTTTGATGACAATAATTTTGTCATTAATCTGAGCTGCTTTGGGCCTGAATCAGAGAACACTGTGGACAATCACCAGAGTTATTTACAGATAACACTCTTTGGTTTCCTGCAGCTGCTGAGTGACTGGGCGAAGGACTGCTCCTGTAGGGGGCGCTGTGAGGGAGGACATGCAGACTCCAGGCTCCAGACACAAAGGCGTTTGACTGAATGTTCTGGGATAAACTTTTGAAAATGACGTAATCAAATCAGCCTTGTTTGGACGGAAGCCTGTTGAACCTGTTCCTGTGACACTGTTTCTGATGTTAGTGACAGTTCACAGCTGGTTACGAGTCCAGTCCTTTTCAAAACCACACAGGAAGGAAGGAACTATCCGTAAAGAGGAAATAAGAAGCTGAATTATGAAACCTGAAGCACGAGTTTATAATGTAATGCTGTAAGTTGTCATGACCTCAGTCCGGGTTACCTCATGACCATCTGATGACCGTCGACTAAAGTCACAAGCACTTCCTCTTTTTTTAATCAAAGTTCCCCCAAAGTCCCTCCTCAGTTAAGAACAAGACCAGAGCATGGTCCGGGACCAGACCAAGTCCAGTCCAAGAGTCCAGACTCAATGAGGTTTGAGAATGTTTGGTCGAAAGGTGTGGACTCGAACAATCACTGTTCACTGTAAACTCATATTTACCTAAGGACCATAAAGGTCCACCTCTGGACTTTAGTTCAGTCCTGGTTTAGTCTTAGTTGCTGTTTAGTCCTATGCCTTTATTAGTCCTTCTTTAACTATAGTTCTGATTTTATTTTTTTATTGATATGGTTCCTTAGACTTTGTCCTGCTTTAGACTTTATTTAGATCTGGTAAAAGTTTAGTCTTAGAGTCTCTGCTAAGTCAGTTTTTACTTTCTAGACCTTTTTTTCCTGTTTTTAGCCCTGGTTTGGTCCAGGGTTTAGGTCTTGATTTAGTTCCACCTAGACCATGTTTTTAGCCTAGCTTTAGCACAAAGCTAATCCTTAACTTCCTGTTTCTATTTGCTAATTTATTTGATTTATTATCCCTGTGGAATAAACGGGGAAATTCTTATTTGGCAGCCACACCAGGGGGCTTGTAGAATGTTTCTATTATTGGTGGGGGAAACCAGAGTACCCAGAAGAAATCCACTCGAACCCTGGACCTCCACCACCTTTAGTTCAGACCTAGATATAGTCCTAGACTTAGTTCTGGGTTTCGTCCAGTTAGTACTTCATGTCAACCAGTCTCCCAAATAAAAAGTCCATAATGAATGTTTTTGCAGTCCCACAATACGTTCTTTATGTCCATTATTTGGGACAAATATGTTGATTATGCTCTTGGCGACAACACTGTTGCTGTGCGCACTAACTGTAGGTTTATAACCCACGCCAGCTTCCAGCTCACTAGATTAACTCTGGTTTACAGAAAGAAAATAAAGGCTGTCATTCCTGCTGGCTCTGCGACAGAGAACTCAATATTTCATAAAAATGAGCGTTATGAAATTAATAATGGCTGTGTATGATTTAATGACTGCTACTTAAACTAAGTAAAATGCTTAAAAAAGCGTATGTATGTATTGTGTCCACACACGTACATAAGACACATTTCCTAAATAATGTACAAAATCATTTATTCTGGACGTTTAGTTTGGACAGACCGGGTTGTCTATGTACACCCACCTGTCGCCGCGGTAACACTCCAGAGCCACCAACCAGAACTCTGCCCTCTGTCGCCGCGGTAACACTCCAGAGCCACCAACCAGAACTCTGCCCTCTGTCGCCGCGGTAACACTCCAGAGCCACCAACAAAAACTCTGCCCTCTGTCGCCGCGGTAACACTCCAGAGCCACCAACAAAAACTCTGCCCTCTGTCGCGTAACACTCCAGAGCCACCAACAAGAACTCTGCCCTCTGTCGCGCGTAACACTCCAGAGCCACCAACCAGAACTCTGCCCTCTGTCGCGTAACACTCCAGAGCCACCAACCAGAACTCTGCCCTCTGTCGCCGCGTAACACTCCAGAGCCACCAACCAGAACTCTGCCCTCTGTCGCCGCGGTAACACTCCAGAGCCACCAACCAGAACTCTGCCCTCTGTCGCCGCGGTAACACTCCAGAGCCACCAACCAGAACTCTGCCCTCTGTCGCCGCGGTAACACTCCAGAGCCACCAACCAGAACTCTGCCCTCTGTCGCCGCGGTAACACTCCAGAGCCACCAACAAGAACTCTGCCCTCTGTCGCCGAGGTAACACTCCAGAGCCACCAACCAGAACTCTGCCCTCTGTCGCCGCGGTAACACTCCAGAGCCACCAACAAGAACTCTGCCCTCTGTCGCCGAGGTAACACTCCAGAGCCACCAACCAGAACTCTGCCCTCTGTCGCCGCGGTAACACTCCAGAGCCACCAACAAGAACTCTGCCCTCTGTCGCCGCGGTAACACTCCAGAGCCACCAACCAGAACTCTGCCCTCTGTCGCCGCGGTAACACTCCAGAGCCACCAACCAGAACTCTGCCCTCTGTCGCCGCGGTAACACTCCAGAGCCACCAACCAGAACTCTGCCCTCTGTCGCCGCGGTAACACTCCAGAGCCACCAACCAGAACTCTGCCCTCTGTCGCCGCGGTAACACTCCAGAGCCACCAACCAGAACTCTGCCCTCTGTCGCCGCGGTAACACTCCAGAGCCACCAACCAGAACTCTGCCCTCTGTCGCCACGGTAACAGCAGTTTGAACTAAAGAAGGCCTAACTGACAAAATGGAGGACAGCTGTGGCTAAATTTCTTAAAATAATCAGTAAAATACTCGAACTATGTCACACTTAGAGGATTAATTAAAGAGTAGAGGATTTATAGAGAGTCTGCAATTACCCATAATTCAAAGCAAATCACTCTAATCCAACCTAATGTAGTGTTATTCCAGTGTCTTTTCACAGAGATCTGAAGTGTGCCTCAGGCCCGGCTCCAGACTCGGCTCCAGTCTCGGCTCCAGACTCGGCTCCAGGACTGGTCCCGGTCCAGACTCTGTGTTTGAAGTCTGTGAGTCTAATGACGGCCTGTGTGTTTGCCCTGAGCCTGAATGAGGGGTAATTGTGCAGAAGAGAAGCCACACCACGCCTCAGCCTCACAAGAGTTTAAACACAGGGATGAAATTAAAGTAAAGCAGGTGAGGCTCGAGCTGTGGAACCTGGGGCCGAACAAACAGCTGCTTTAAAAGCATTATTAAATCACCAGGAAGCAGGCTCATAGGTCTGTGACCAGCACTGAATGTGTGAAGAGTTTAGGAGGAGAAAGTGAGTGTTGTTGAGACTCAGAGACAGGACTGGACCTGTTCAATTAGTCTGAACACGAAACACTTTATTATGAAGACTTGAGTCTCCGGTTGTTCTCCTCTGATAAACCTTCTGGTCTGAGCTGATTCATGGAGACTCGTCCTGAAACCGCTCTGTGTTTTCTGTTGCAGGTATATTCTTTTGTTTCTTGATGAAGACGAGGGCGGGACTCTCCACAAACACAGCTCTTTGTGATGTTAACGCATCAGGCTCTTTTTCAGACTTGAGTCCGACCTGTTTTTAAAGGCTTAGTCCATTCCATTTACATTTCAGAGGCTCACGTTTTATTCACTGATTTAGTCCTTGTTAGTCAGGTTCTAGACCTAGTAGTCCTAGTCCAGTCACAGTTTAGTCCTGCTTTAGTCTGGTTTTAAAACCATCCTCGAGGGAAACTGGAAATATCCATGGGAAACCTCTCAGAGCTGTTTCCTGTGGATCGGGTTTATCCCACTGAGATATTAATAAAACATAATAAAACCAAATCAACAAACATGATTTCATCTGGAACAGTCCGATCCTTCCAGTCCATAAACACGGCAGCGTTAAAGAAAAGATTTATTTATACAGGGGGCCTCCAGCCACAGGACCAGGGCCCCATTAACTGTGTCAGCGGCCCTGCTGTTATCACTGCGCTATCTTTCCTCGGCCTGACACCTGTTCCACTGTCCACCTGACCTGGACCTGACCAGTCCTGAAGCTGGGCAGGAAACATGACACTCGCCCATAAAGAAGTGTATAAGTATTTTATTTTTTAAAGGGAATCTACAGGATATCCTGAAGTGTTGCCTTTTTATGATGTTTTTCCTCCCCATACAACAGCAGAAATATAGATGTGTCCTTCATAGATAGCAGATTCTTAAAGACGTCCACTGTGACTGACCCCAGAGACGATCAAGTCTTTCAAATTTTCAGGGTTTTCCTTTGTGAGATAAATCCAGACTCCAGTGAGGTTTAATGAGGGGCTGCTTTTTTACTTTACACAAAAGCTTAATCTGGACTAAAGTAGGGCTGTAATGGCCTAAATGTAAGACTAAACCGGGAGAAAAGCAGGACTAAGGCCCTACAGGTAACACACTTTTTAACTCTTTCCAAAGTAAAGAATTATAAAAGCTCAGATGCAGCTGTTGATGTATGCTGGGTGGGAACTGGGTTTTATGCATTTTACCGGCTCCATTTAAATTTTCCATTTTTCAGACTCTTTGTGACATTAAAAACTCTTTCCAATGTATTTCTTAAATATTTCATTTCTTTTTCTGTTTGATGAAATGAAACAGTTTTTATTACTCTGAGAGCAAATAGAGCATGAAGGATATAGTTTTCATAAACCAGCTCTAAAATAATTTACACGTGACACAAAGTCTTGTTAAAAGATGCATAAAAAGCCTCTGAAGCTCATTTGCATTAGTCACCTTCTGCTCTCTCACTCTTCCTGTTTCTTCTCGAAACCTCAGACCTAAAGAGTCTTTTCTCTGAGGACTTTTTGTGTCTTTATCGTCTGTTCTTTTATTTGCATCAGTGTTTTTGAGTCATGTTAACACACTGTCACACTTCCAGCTCCAGCTCATCACAGAGTAAAAAAAAACAGACAAGCTCAGGCCTGATGTTTCCCAGAAGAGCTCCATTAACAAACCTCAGCTCGTTCCCAGATATGAGATAAGCCTGGTTAAACATAAATGAAACAGAACTTTGCCTCGAACCAGAGCAGCTCCAACAACACGGGCAGGTTCCATTTCTGCTCAGGCCAATAAGAGTGCTTTTTTCTGATGAAGAAAATGTGAAAGAAGTCAATGAGATGGGATTACTTTAAAAGAATCAATCGAAAGTGAGCGTGCTTAAAGACTGTTTTGCTCATGAGCTGCTCTAAAGCTGACGAGCTCCACGAGACGGTCGCTGCAGAGACTAAAAGCTCCGAGGCTTTTAACAGAAGAGAGTCTCTGATGAAGACCAGGCTTTTAAAGCTTCGTCAGCTCCTTTTACTCCAAACACAAGGCTCAGGTCTCACACACAACAGTTTTTTTGTGTTCTCTTATTTTGTTGAGACGCTGCTTAAATCTTTTTGTTGTGTCACTGGTGGAGCATAAATGGGACACAAGACGGGACATTGGACATTGAGTTTCAGGTGATCTTGTAGAGTTAAGTTCATATTACAGAGTTTTATTTTTAAAGAGAACAAAAGAGTGACTGTTTAAAATCATCTCTGAGAACTCTCTGAACTCTGCTTTGGTTTTAGTGTTACTTTGTCGATTTACACCAAAATAACAAACACAATTGTGCCAAGAATATTACAAATGAAATACAAATGTCACAGGGATTGATAACAACAGATTTATTGTAATATAGTCAGGTTTCCTGGAGCTGTGAAATATAACCTGAGGGCAGCCTTTTCTCTTACAGTAAACGTCCCACAGAAGCTCCTCCCGTCTGAGCTCACTCACCGCTTTATCAGCAGATGATTAGGAAAGTGGGAGAAGGTACTGCTCTTTGTCTTTCCTCCCACGTTCAGACTTTTGGAAACATTTGTGTCCGGGCTCGTTGAGCTTTGAAACTCTGAGTCGACTGTGACGAGACAAAACAGAGTAAAAGTAGAGTCAGAGTAAAACATTAACTCTTTATGGCTTCGACAAAACGAGACCAACTCAGAGAGAGGTCAGAGTCTGAACCTGTGGAAGCGTTTAAAGTTTGTCCTCTGCAGGGCACTGTACTCTCTCTCTGTCTCCGCCGTGACTTTAGTCTTTAACAAACAGCGTTCGTTTTTTCGTCCTGCTTCAATCCCAGTCTCTGCGTTCGTTGTTCCTTCGATGAGCACCTGTGACTTCTCAATAAAGCAGTCACTGATTTGTGAGTTCATTAATGAAGCCAAGAAAACCCCACACATCCAGAGGTCAGTCCGACAGAAAGACGGGGAACGTTGATGTTTAGGCCTAGTTTATGTCCAAAAGAAACGCAGATGGTGTTGATTCTTTTAATATTATTGAGTCTTTACCTGAGCTTCATTATTTGATTTCTTCAGAGTGACTCCAGACTGAAAGAAACTGTCCAAAAAGAATTGAATGATGACATTTCACAAACCTGTGGAGTTTTCTTCCTGATATTCTACAGGTGTGGCTCGCTCTGAGAGAGGAATCAGAGACTAAATTTAAAATCAGGACATTTTCATCAGGTCTGAGGACAATATAAAAACAAGTGTAGAGCTTCTAGACCTCACTGTTTACAACTTAATCCTACAACAAAGTCAAGACCAAGACCAAGACCAGAGCAGGACCAGGACCAGAGCAGGACCAGAGCAGGACCAGGACCAGACCAGGACCAGGACCAGACCAGGACCAGACCAGGACCAGGACCAGACCAGGACCAGACCAGACCGGACCAGGACCAGACCAGGACCAGGACCAGGACCAGACCAGGACCAGAGCAGGACCAGAGCAGGACCAGACCAGGACCAGACCAGGACCAGACCAGGACCAGACCAGACCAGGACCAGACCAGACCAGGACCAGACCAGGACCAGACCAGGACCAGACCAGGACCAGACCAGGACCAGACCAGACCAGGACCAGACCAGACCAGGACCAGACCAGACCAGACCAGGACCAGACCAGGACCAGACCAGACCAGACCAGGACCAGACCAGACCAGACCAGACCAGGACCAGACCAGGACCAGACCAGGACCAGACCAGGACCAGAGCAGGATCAGAGCAGGACCAGACCAGACCAGACAAGACCAGGACCAGACCAGGACCAGACCAGGACCAGACCAGACCAGACCAGGACCAGACCAGACCAGACCAGGACCAGACCAGGACCAGACCAGGACCAGAGCAGGATCAGAGCAGGACCAGACCAGGACCAGACCAGGACCAGGACCAGGACCAGACCAGGACCAGACTGATCTGTGGAAAGAGCTTTAAAAAAACTGAAGGGAGGAAGATTAGACGAACAGATACAGGCAAATATTTACTGATTTAACCTCATTAGCAGTTTTTATTTGCTCTGAAGATAAAGACCTGGACCAATCAGAGGAGTGTCTCTGTAAAAGGGGCGGGGCTTGTGCAGTGACTGACAGATGAATGGTGCTGTTCATTAACTGGAGCTTTGTGGTTGCTGCTGAAGCTGGTACATTCCTGAGAGAGATACTGAGAATATTTCAGTGAGAAACTGGAGATAAACCGAGAAAAGACCACAGTCAAGGCCAGAGCCTCACAACAAAAGAATCTAGTGTCCACGACTGTGAGAAGAGAAAACTTATCTGTGGCTGATGCTAACAAACGCAAAAGGATCAGAGAAGTTGATAAAGCTTTAGTGGAAGCCAATGTATTTGTTCAAAAACACTCCGTTACATCACAGCAGTTTGTCTTTTACATTATCTCTGGTCTGTATTTCCATAAAGAGTTAGGAATTATTTAGACAAACAGCAAAAGGTTCTAAAACTGAATCAACTGCTGTCGTTGTTGCAGGTGGAAATGAAAAAAACATGTTTTAGTTGGATTTGAACAGGTTTTAGTTGGATTTGAACAGGTTTTAGTTGGATTTGAACGGGATTTAGTTGGATTTGAACAGGTTTTAGTTGGATTTGAACGGGATTTAGTTGGATTTGAACAGGTTTTAGTTGGATTTGAACAGGTTTTAGTTGGATTTGAACAGGTTTTAGTTGGATTTGAACAGGTTTAGTTGGATCTGAACAGGTTTAGTTGGGTCTGAACAGGTTTTGTTGGGTCTGAACAGGTTTAGTTGGGTCTGAACAGGTTTAGTTGGATCTGAACAGGGTTTAGTTGGATCTGAACAGGTTTAGTTGGATCTGAACAGGTTTAGTTGGATCTGAACAGGTTTAGTTGGGTCTGAACAGGTTTAGTTGGATCTGAACAGGGTTTAGTTGGATCTGAACAGGTTTAGTTGGATCTGAACAGGTTTATTTGGGTCTGAACAGGTTTAGTTGGATCTGAACAGGGTTTAGTTGGGTCTGAACAGGGTTTAGTTGGATCTGAACAGGTTTATTTGGGTCTGAACAGGTTTAGTTGGGTCTGAACAGGTTTAAGATGGATTTGAACAGGTTTAAGATGGATTTGAACAGGTTTAAGATGGATTTGAACAGGTTTAAGATGGATCTGAACAGGTTTAGTTGGATCTGAACAGGTTTAGTTGGGTCCAGCTGGAATCCAAGGCTGTAACTTGTTTTATACATGGTTTTGATTCACATGAGAAATCTGTCACACTTTCTTTCGTAACTCTGAAAGAGTTTGTGGAAAGCACCCTTGACATTTCTATCTTTAAATGTTTGAGACTCCCATGTGACAGAGAGCTAAGTCAGAAGAACAGAGGCTTTAATGATGAATGGTTCCAGTCATTTTAGAGAAAAGTTATGAGTTCTCTTTTATCAAAACTGGCTCTGTATCTTCTTCATTATTTCTCAGACTTGACTTTCAGGCTCCAAATGTTGAGTCGTTCTGACTCGTTGTTCTCGTCTCACTGAAGGGTATTCCCAGCGTTTGTCCTGCAGCTGGGATTTGTCTGGGTGTATTTTTAATCTAAACTCTACAAAAGGTTCAACAAAAGGTGTCGGTGTGTGAGAGGTGAGGGGTCGAGGCTGTCGTCTGGGTTTAAGTGACGTTAATGGGCTCTTTTTTTCTTCAACTGCCCTCGAGGGAGGGTGCCTCATGTCCTGACTGTTAGGGTTAGGGTCTGTGCTTGTTTCTCAGAAAACAACTACAGACGTCTTTTTCTCAGAAAACAGTTCTAACCTGACTTTGCTGGATGTTAAGTTGTTTTTGTGAGCCTTTACCTGGTTTTAAACTGTTTTAAAAGCAGTTTTAGAAGAGTTTTTTGTGCTTTAACTCTGACTTGAATGGATTTAAACTGGTTATTACTTGAGTTTGGATGACTTTTATGTGCTTTAACAAAACTTAAAATGCTAGTATTTTAAAATGTAGTATTATTTTTGATTAATGTACTCTCTCTTATATTCCCTTTATCTCTAATAAAACCCCACCCCCTTCTCTCTCGGCTCCTGTTTCATCAGGATGAATGTCCACAAACCTGACAGAGATGAGGCTGACTGGCGATCTTTGGGGTGTATTTACTTTTGCCGAAGGGAGATGAGGACTATTGTCTCCACAAACTCAAGGAATGTCATTGGATTAAGCTCCAGGTCATGTTTACCCCTCCTCGAGTCCCGCCCAAAGAGACCCACACCCAAAACCATCCGACAGGCAAATATCTCCCTTTAAGGATTTGTTCATTTCCCAAATAAAGAACCCTCGAGAAATACAGATGGACAGGTTTCTCTGTATGGCTTTATGCACCTTTTTAAACATTTTATGTTTTTTTAACAGTCTTTTTTAATTGTTGTCTTTAAAACTAATCATCTGGATCCTCCTACTTTAATACATCAGTGAGGATTGTGGCTGTTGTAATATTGGGTTGCTGTTTAATCAGAATTGGACAGTTTTTACAGAGAGGCCTTTAAAAAGTCAGCCATCTTATTATTTCCATCCTGTGCAAAGAAGAATAAGTCCTGTCTCTGTGGATTTGAGTTTAGATTTAAACTGGTCTTGAATACTGAAAGTGACTGATAATAGCGCCGCGTTGCCCAAAGCTGGCTGTGATAAAAGGAAATGAAACCCAACACCACTCTGCTTCCTGTTGTTATAATGCACTGCTCTTATTGCTCTTATTCCCATTGACCCAGGCTTCTCTCTGTAACTGACCACTCCATTCTTCTTCTGCTGCGTTTGTGGGAAGATGAGCTGATGACTAATGCAACAGGAAGAGGCCAGATAGCATCACTTCAACGCCTTCAAGCAAAAAAGACCACAGTTATCCACAGTTCAGTCAGAGCTGGGACTTTCAAACAGTTTGGGTGAAAGACGGGTGGTTAAGATAAATATAAGGACAAATAAAATGAATGGAAGGCAATAGAGAGCAGCTGATTCTCTTCACATTCCTCCTTTGTTTTCATTTTAAAACCAAGAAAGCCATTGATTTCATAAAGACAGTAAAAAGCCTCTCACAATTTCTGCCTAAAACTTCATTAAGGTCCCAAAGAATAGCTTAACTTAGATTTGACCTGCTTTTAACCATTGAAGTCCAGACTTCTTTTATCTGTATTGTACTGTGCAAATCCATTAATTAGGTAAGAAAGAACCTCAATCAGCTCATATTTGGAAGTAGGGCAATAATGTAAGTTACTGATGCAACTTTGGAGTGTCTTTTTTCCTCCAAGTTTAAGTTTCCTGGTTAATGCTAAGTAACATTTTTGCAGAATATGTTTTTGTTATACTTTTTGTTTCCTTGACTAATAGTGTTATATGTTGACCTTAGTGACCTCCCTAAATCTTGGCTCTGTAGGTAGAAAAAAAGTATTATATACAGTGTGTATGCATGTTCTTTCCCAAAATCTTCTAAAGAGACTCTCAGCCTCTTCTTTTAATTTGACAAACATCAGATGGAAATGACAGGTCAAACATGAAGTTTCCTTTTAACTCCATTCCAACATTTTTATATATTTTGACTCTCTGTGCGCCGCATTATGTTGAGGAAATGAAAGGCCAAAACATATAAATTTGTTTTTTTAACTTCCCTTTCGCCTGATTGTAAATGTGGGCAGTTATTGGAACAGAAGTCACTACACATGAGTAAATGTGTTGCACCATTTGTTATGACTGAATAATGATTATTAGATTTAGCCATAAATAGCACAGCGTCATGATGATTTAGCTGTTTTAGAGCTATTTTAAACCTTCTTTTTCATTGGGATGAGAAATAAGTCATAAAGGCTATAGATACATAGAAAGGGCTAGCTTTTGTTTCCATTAAAGACTTAATAAGCAAATTCACTTTGTTGTTTGCAAAGATTTAACCAGTTGTACTTCTATTTTGAGCTAAAACTGTTTATTGAGAATATACAGTAAAAATACTTATAACTTAATTATTATAATTTTTCCCCCCAAGAAAGTTTATTATTTCTCATAAAATCTTTTATTTTTCAACCTATTTTAAATTTAAGCTTAAAGGCAAGGTGCTAAATGCAATTAGCATTGGGCTAATACTAAGTTAGCACTGTTAGCATTGCTCATTTTGCAGCAAAACTACAGCCAAATTAAAACAGAAAAGAAAATACACCACAAATTAGGTAATTCTAGTAGAACAGCTATATTAAAAACCTGTGTAATTATGAGAAACCCTTTGATGTAAATATTAAAAGTTGCTGAGTCACGCTACAGCAGCTGCACCTCTTACCGTCAGCTAACGCTAACAGGTGAGTAAAATTTATATCTGTATTGTTTTATCACATTTTGACATTAATTATATTATGTTACTTTTTGTAGTAACAATCTTGTCAAAATAAATGAATGAGGTGGGTTTAAGCTAAAAAATATGACTTTAACTCAGATACAAATCCAAAAACTTCTCAATTAGTGGTTAATAAATCTAGCTACACCTTGAGCTAACTTTGCATGACAGCAAAATACAAAAAAAAAACACTAACATAATTTAAAAGTCTGTAAATACAAATAACATTATGACCAAGCAACAACATTTTAATTGTTTTTAAGATAGCTGTGTTGGGAGGAAAACTACAAAGGTTTAAATTTAGCTAGCTTTCCACAGCAGGTAAAAATGCTTGTGTTAAAATAATAGCATTTTGTTGCTGGTTTAGTTTCCTGATACTAAAAGCTGTTTACAGTATAATAATTATTGTTATCTTTGTTTAAATGAACATCTAAAATAGCATTAGACTTTAGCATTGTTGGTTATGGAAGAAAAGTTGAAAAAAATTATAATAATTAGCTCTTTTAATTGAGAGCATATCCAAGAAGTTTTTTTGTTAGAAATAATATGTTTTTTTTTAAATCTATAAACCAAATAGAGAAATAGCAAATGAAAATGTATCTGCAGTGATAAAGTGCTTTGTTGTCCTTGTTATGGTTTCTTGTATGTCACTTATAATATTTTGAGCTTGTCTGGATTTTCTTTGACGTTTTAATGAAGGAGCAGCAAACTGTTTTCTCATTCACTTTGTCTTCATGTCATCATTTTCACATGTTCATGGATAAAATATGAACAATGTCGGTTTGGTACATTTTACTCCTCATTCTTCATCTGTATTTGTCTTGTGTAAAATCTTGATTGCTGAAGTTGTGGAGGTGGAGGACATTATGTTATCAGTACGAGATGAGATTTTTTTTACATCTGAATTTATAAATCTAAGAAGCATCTAACAACAATGGTCTCATAAAGGGGTGTAACTTGGACTCACTTTACCAAAACTCATATTAAACCCTCTACTTCACTTCCTGTTTTTTCTCATTGTGCTTTATTAATCGGGAAATATCTCAGCTCGCTCAGACCCATCGCAGTGAGGAACATGTCGGTCTGTTTGTTCAGTAACTCCAGCCTTGATAACATTCACAGATACTTCTTACTTATTTTACTCTGAGACATTACTGAGGCTGATAGGGAACATCTTGCCCTTGGTCGAGCGTTGACTCTCACAGAAACAGGCTGAAAGCTGAAATCTGAACACAAAGACCCTTCAACACCCTCTGAGTTTCAGTTCCTCACCTTAATTTACCTGAAAAATATATCTACAAATTTGTGCATTTTGGAACAAAAATGTAATATAATCTAATATAATTAATTATGCAATTTTATGATTTTCTTTCTGATATTTTTATTATTATTTTATGTATTGATTATATTTATTTATTCTACTTTATTTTACATATTTTTTACAGTATTATGTGCATATTTTCTGGTATTATTATTTATATATTTTTTTGATAATTGTTTTTATTATATACATATAATATATATATATATATATATATATATATATATATATATATATATATATATATATATATATATATTATATGTATATATATATATATTTCTATTTTCTCTGTTTTCTTGGGAAAGGTGTTAAGGTGTTATTTTAAAAAGCCTTTCTCTGCAGCGAGTCCAGTTCTATTTAAAAACCTGTCAATGCACCATTACATATTTGACTTTATTTTTACTATTTCAACACTCCCTCTCACATTAGCTCAAAACCAGACTGTGTAATGTTGTTTATGTAAAAACAATTCCCTAAATTATAACGTGTGCAAAAGTTAGGAACATATTTAAGCTCAGATTTGAGGTCAGCTCTGTTTACAAGGTTCAAGCCTTTGTTGAGCACACAAAGACTTATCTGTCAGAGAAAGACTGCATCATAAATCTCAAATATCAACCAAAACAAGGGCCACAACTGGATCACACTTAAAAATCTGCTTTAGGTTTACTGACTATAAACATGTGCTGGTTCTTAAAGCCTCATGAAGCAGCTCCTAATGTGCTCCTGGAGGTCATTGTCAGTGAAAAATATTAAATAATTCATGGTTAAAGAGCAGAGCACTTTCTTAATGTGTTTATCCGTCTGGACGTCAGCTGACTGGAACAACACGATCTATATCAACCACAGGCAAACTTATTTTCAGCACAGAACACAAAAATAAATGAGAATTATATTAAAAACAATGATGATGTTCTGTTGCCTTCATCAGACCAGGAGCTTCAGCTGAACTGGGACGGATTACGGCCGAGCGTGAAGCAACTCCATGGTTCTGAGTCTGAAAAGGGTTGCTTGCATTGTTAGACGTGTCTGTGTGATAATCACTTATCGAAAGTGGTCAGAAGGTATTCAAACAAAATGCATTTATCAGCCAGATGGACTTTTGCAAAGATCTGAATTTAAACTTGTGCAGGACAAACAAATACAGCTAAAGCGATCTTCGTTTGACAGTCAGTCCAGAGTTCTAAGGGTCAGACAGAGTTGAATTTGAACCTGGGACTCCTTTATTACCTGGATGAACGGGAAAACTTCTGGTCTTTAAATTTTATCTTTGTCTTGCTCTGATCTATTGAAGGACTATGAGCACTTATAAGAAGGTATTTTCTGGTACAGAGAACAGGTGCTGAATAATCATGAGGCGTACATGTATTTACTCAGAAGAGGGTCAGAGTACAAGAACTGTGTCATACTGCAGTGTTTATAACGTTTTTTTTTTTTTTTTTTCACACAGTTAGCCACAAAAACTGTCTAATCGTGACGTGTCGGCTGTTATTTTTGCAGATTTAGCTTCTAATGGTTTATGTGACACTGAACAGTGTTACACTGGCACATGACACTTGACATTAATTCTCTCTAGTGAATATTTTCTTCTTATACTCAGCTGGATTTAGAGCAGCTTGAGGGTGTTGTTGCCTTTTTCGCTCACAAACATTTTTATATATACATGTCAGATTAAAATAATGAGTAATTGAAAATTTTAAAAATGAATAAAAGTCCTTAAAATATAAACTTTTAAAAAATACATCTGTGATGCAACTGTATTTTACAGTATTTTGTCTTTATTATTAGATTAGTTCATTTCTTTAGGACAGCGTACAATGTGCATTAAGCCAAAGCTAATCTATCCTTAGTCCTATATTTTACATGTTTTTGGTGGTGGAAACCGGAGCCCCCGGAGGAAACCGGAGCAGACACAGAAAGGTCCTGCCCTGGATGGGAATCAAACCCAGGACCTTCTGTGAGGAAGGAGTGCTAACCACGGTGGCAGAATTTATTTTTGATTTACAGGCTGCTTTTATTCCCTTTTTGTCCAAGTCTGACACTAAACCTTAAACTATTTTTTTATCCAACTCAAACCTGTTCAAATCCAACTAAAACCTGGACAGAGCCCCTACCTCCGACTGTGGAGGCTCTGAGCAGCTCCTTCAGCAACAGACTGAGCAGTAGGAAGGATGTCCTACCGCAGGTCCTTCCTCCGTTTAATAACCTGGTCCATTTTGTTCCCTCCTTTACTTTGCAAATATATAGATATATTTTGTTTTTGTCTAATTTAATTTTTTATTCTATTTAAAATGCTGCTGAGATTGTATAATAACAATTGTATATACACTACTTTTTGTGCTTTACCTGTTTCTAAGAGCTGCTGTACAGATGATATTTCCTCTCTGTGGGATCTTATCTTATTTCTTACAACATAAACAGTTTATTGAATGAATGAATAAAACTTAGGCTAACTCAGGTTAAATACCAATATTGTCATTTGAGTTCCTAATCCAACCTGACCCTGAGCCTTGTTCATGAATGTTTCCAGTGAGTTGTGCAGAGTCAGCTCCAGGACCGGGAGGAGGTGCATGATCGCGGGCGGGGGATGGTCCAGAGGAACAGAAAGTATCAACAACAGCAGACGCTACTGTTCTTTTTACATTCATGCCTTTACCCAACCCTTCGAAACAACCCCCACCTTATGTTTATCCTGCCTCGTCAGGTGAGCCTATGCCCATTTTAGGAGTGCGCACACCTGCCCCCCCCGCTGACGTCACACGCCGAAAGTACCTGCTCAGGCTCGTCCAGGTGAAGCCAGTTACTGCGAGAGCCCTTGGACAGAAAGGACACAGAAGCACAACGAAAAGGGAAAAGACAAACCTGAAAGGAATATACTTCTGTTCGATTTAAGTTGTTAGTGTGTGCGTTTTTACTGAGGATTATCTCAAAAGAGGAGTTAAAAACCCAATGGGGACCATCAGCCTCGCGGTTTTGGCTTTGCTCGTGGTATTACAGGTAAGATTTTTCTATTTTCATTCCACAACTTGACTTTAGAATGAGTTTAACAGTTTTCCCAGTGTCCAGTTCTTGCTAAACATGATATTTTTGGCAATAGAAAATATTTAAAAGCCATTAACAAGGCAATTTAAGCTTGTTTTAGCGCCCTCTTTCATTCAAGGTGCGTATTAAAACTTGAATAGATCAAAATATGGCGTCTTTTAGCAACTGATTGCCATTTGTATATTTCGTAAAACTCATGAACATTACACATTTAATCGAGTAATCGTAAATATATGTACCTTAATACTATATAACGTGTTTTATCTTTATATTTAGTTGTCGCGTTGCTAGTTGTCTTCCTTAATGTCATTTCACAACTTGTCTTTACACTTTATAATTGATTTACAAGATTTTATTTATGACCACAGCTTAACCTAATACTACAGTGTTTTTTTTAAGCTAAAAAGTCATTAAACAACTAATAAAACCACAAACAGTGCACTTGTCACGTAGTTAACAGGTTCATTTGAACACAGTCACGTCTTAAACGCGGGTCGAGTAGAGTTTTAGAGTCTAACTGGCTTTATGTGTTAGCAAACAAGTGGCTAAGTCAACAATGTGCGGTTTAATCCAAAAAGAAAAGCTATTGGGGTCGCCATTTTCTCGTGAGTTGGCTTCGGGTCCAACTCGGGCCGCGCCCTTTTGTCGGTGACGTCGTGACGTAGCGGCGGCAGGTTACATTCCAGACCGAGCGCTGGGTTTCGACGTTTTTGCGTGTTAGCTTAAGGTTTAGCTATTGACCGTTAAGGTTTAGTAACGTAAATAAAAAGCCGTTGACGACCGTTAGTGGGTAAAGTCCACTTAATTTGATTTAAACTCATAAAAATACTATCGTACGTCTTTTCTAAAACATATATATGTCATAGCACAATTCAAAAGCGCATCCAAATCATAATCTTTGTACTTTATGGAGTTTCTTTAGTGATTTTGTAGTTTATTGTGGTGTTTTAAGGTAAAAACTATACTTTTAATTAACTTATTTCCATGCCATTTTCCTTTTTTGAATGAAGAACTATATAGAAAATGGACACTTGCGGGACACATTGGATGCATTTTGTCTTTCAAACATTTTGGAATGCATTGTTTAGAGCCTTACACACACAGATTTAGACCAGCAAGAGTAAGTGGAGTCATACTGATTTACAGAAATGTCTGGCATTAACTTTGATTCACTCCTTAATTCTTTCACACACTTGGTTGAACTATTGGCTCATTTAACAAGAAACTGCTTTGTTTTTTTTGTACATTTGCGTGCTTCAGTCACTGCGGTACTTCCTGATGTGTGTTTAATCATCAGTGCATCATACTGACTCACTGAGAGAGCACCAGACTCTAAAACCAGCTTTTATAGTGAAACTCTAATCAACCATGACCTTGACCAGGATTTAACGAAACGTTCAGGACCAGGCCCAGACCGGTGCTGGATAAAAGGAAACAAATGTAAAAGCCAGTCGGTCCAGTCTAGGAGCTTCTTTTGACTGAAGACTTTTTAATTAAACAACCAGTTTATTATTAAAGTAGATGAAGTGTATATGTTTTTAGAAAACTGATAGGAAACACAACTCATAATTCATAAACAATCTTCAGCTTGTGATATCTTCTGACCAGGATTTAACGAAACGTTCAGTACCAGGACCCGGCCCAGACCGGTGCGGGCTAAAAGGAAACAAATGTAAAAGCCAGTCGGTCCAGTCTTGGACCAAAACTCACAGGAGCAGCCATTTTTCAGTTAGAATGGATGCTGCAATACTTGTTCTTTTTTCTAGAACTCTAGAACTCTTTATAGTACAGGTATAAAGTGTTTAATTTTGAAGACTCACTGATATTGAGTGCAGAAGAATATTTGTGAAGGAGACAGAGTTCAGTTCTTTGATATTTCAGATTTTTTTGCTTCTTGAATTTAACAGAGCATCCAACCTTTTTTTTTTTTTTTTTTCCATCTTCACACAGTCTTAATTTACAAGTGTTATAACATTATAACATACACAATGTTGTGCAGATGGAACGAGTTAAATGTGTTACTTCCTCACAAAAACTGCCACTGTACTGTTAGAATTCAGTAGAAAGGTGAGCTGTTACTCTGATAGTTACATCAGTCAAATTAAAGACAAACTTAAATATTGTATTGGCCTGTCCTCTTTGTTTTCTGGCTGATGTTTAGTTTAAAGTGTATTTTATTTTGAAGTAGCTCACTCATGACATGAATAACTAGTAAGACACTTCAAAATAAAGGCACATTTTAGTATGGAACTTAGTATTTTTAATTTTTTTACTTTTATAGTCAACTGCCCTCAGTATCTGGACAACTTCAGTGTCAATGCACTTGTTTGAATCCTTCAAACCAGAGACACCAATTTAAAGCAGCTGCAGCTCAAGTTTCCTGCTTGGACTTGTGCCATTTTGTCATATATTCCATCTGCTTTAATGGCATCAAAGAAGGTGCACAAACCCTTTTTCACACAGTGCTCGGCTCTTGTATTCATCCACTGAATAATCTAATCCACTAAGCGCTTGTTTCCGGGTCGAATTACTTACTGCTGCAGTAATGGGTTTTTATTGGCTCCAGCTCCGAACGATGGAGATGAAGTGAGTCGAGGGGAAGATGAAACTCTTTTTCCAAACTCCGGACATGAACACTTTCAAACAAGGAGTGCTATAGAGTTAAAGTTAAACTTCTCTGTGCACGATCGAGGAGTATTCAAAGATTGACATGTCCTAGCAGTAGTTTGGAGTAGATTTACTTGCGTCGGTCAAAAGTCAATTGCTGAACCTATTTCTGTTCATGTATTAGTCAGTTCTGCTAGACACCATCAACCACTGCATGTGGAGCAAACAAACATAAAAGTATTTAACCTAAGCTCATTTTTTTTAAGTTTCCCTGACTTCACTTCTACCCACTCACTGACAGCACACAGGTCTGTAGTGGGTTTGACCAGGAAGGTCCATGATCTCTGACAAATAAACCTGAACAAAGAAGAAACCAGGCTGAACCAGAGTGGGCCTTTTAGGAGCTTCTTTTGACTGAAGACTTTTTAATTAAAGAACCAGTTTATTATTAAAGTAGATGAAGTGAATATGTTTTTAGAAAACTGCTTGGAAACACAACTCATAATCCATAAACAATCTTCAGCTTGTGATATCTTCCAAGTACATCTAACATGTGTCTTGTCTTCCTTCCAGACGTCGTCTTCAGTCTCTACAGAAGACCCAAAATGTTCTCCCGGGTTTTCCAGCGACTTCCTGCTCTTCAGAGTCGCCAGAAAGCGGCTGCATCCCGGAACAAGGCTGGGCAAAGGTAAAAAGAAACGACTCAAGGCGTAGAACTCTGTGTGTTAGATGTTTGATGAGAGCCCAATACTTTTGTTTTCATGTAGAATCTTAAAGTGGCACTTTAAGCCTTAATTAAAGAGAGAAATAGTTTGAGGAAAAAAAATGTTGATTTGGTATTGGCCACTTTTAACAAACTGTAGATTAAAGAGCTGCTATTGTTCCCGGCTTCAGCCCAAAGTCAGGTTTCAGCTCGTCTCTGCTCCGTGTGAGGACGTCCCTAAACCTGTTCCTCTGCTTTTACACCCAGTGATGATCTCGGATAAGAGCCAAACAGAGCAGAGGACGCGTTAAAACTCGCAAAACACTGCCTCCTGTCAACATTATACAGACTTAGGCTCTTACTCGGGAGTTCAGAGCCACAAGATTTAACCAGATAAAACAGGTCAAAACTCCAATATTGGGTTTCCAAGGTTTGTGCAAGGTTTTGGCAATGACCAAACCGCAACCAACAACTTAACGGCTTGTTCTCCCTGTGCCCTGCTCTACTTTTAGTTTCCACTCCGGCTTCTTACAACTTCCTCTTTTTAATGTGACAATTCGAACTCTGAACTTTCACTGGCAACAATTCATCATCAGTTTAAATAATTGTAAAATTGTGGCTTAAATATTGATCGAACAAACACTGACTCTTAAGAAACTTGCTTTTACCTGCTTCAGCTCCACCTTAGCTCTTCTCCTGGTTAAAGAAATTACTCTTTATATTAGTAATATTTGATTTTTGTTTTATTGGAAATATAAACTTGAGTTTAGATTTCTGACTGTCAGGTGCGCAGCTTGTTTGAAGTTCAGGGTACAATTTGAAGGAAACGCATTCAAATGTGGGGTACCATGCTTTACTTTACTTTTACAACACTTTTACTTACTTTAATCTGGATGTTGTCCGCCCACTGCTCCCCTATTCACCAATATTGTCCTTACCACAGGGAAATAAAATGGTGTTTACACCCGGGCATTTCTGCTATAACTGCAGAGTGAAACAAGTTTTCAGATAACAGACATTAATCAGGCCCCTCCAGGCTTATGTAGTAAAAACTTAGCTTTAGAGACCAGAGGCGTCTTTTGTACTTGGCTTTAAACATGTTTTTTTACACTTGTAAAGTCACCATTGGCTTTGTCCTTATATTTCTGCTCTGGTGACGGAGGTATATTTCTGTTTGGTGGCGTCCTTTTATGAGGCTTGGCACAAATGCGTACAATGTTCACAAATTACAAAGTAAGACTAAATATTAAAGCTGGTAATCTTTAGACGTCTCATTTCGATGTGATTGAGGCTCATGATTCTGTTGAGAAATGGCATTGTGTGTATGACCTCTCGGCTTTTAATTTATAGGTTTCAGACTTCTTTTTATTTATTTTATTTTTTTCTGTGTATGAGATATTAGGAATTGTCAGAAACACAGTAATCAAGGATGTTGGACAAATCCCACTTCTCCACTATTTCTAGTTGTGGCTGGTTGTTCTGCCCTTATCACACACCCACTCAGATCCAGAATAAACGTAAATGTCCAATAATACTGAATACATCCAGGTTCAATGTGTGAAAAGGGCTTGTCTTTACAAAGAGCTGGTGTTAGCCGCAGTGTACGTACGCCATTGTTTTTTTAAAATGTTCTTGCCACACAAGATGTTTTAATACATCAACCAGAAATCTCACCCAAGTAAATACAAGCTTGTAAAAAGAAAATCAAATAAAATCCATCTAGGCCCTTGAAACACAGCAAAGGGATTTTAAACAGGCCGCATTGACACTTATTATTGTATTTCCCCTAAATTTGTGCATCCCTCATGAATGTTAGACTAAATCTTCTGTTTGGTGGGAAGGCCTCTAATTTTTCTTTTTTCCGTTTTTCTTTGTTTCAGTGTGTAGGTAGTGTCTTAGTTTACACCAGAGTGTCAAACAGAAACTCTTGCCTCACACTGACATTGTCTCACTGTGACTGTACTCTGAAGTTGGTTTTCACCTGAACACTGCTCTGTCATCACTCAGTCATTTCCTGGGGGTGGAGCAGGTCAAAGGTCACAGGCGGTGCACGAACAAACAAAACCTGCCCTACTGGTTCCTCTTTTAGTCCAGCGTTACCTTTTGTTGCGAGTACATAACATGTCTGTCTCAATCCCCTCAGGACAAATGGTGTTTTAATCGGATTTAAACGAAAGCGTATCAAATCTTTAGGTCAGTCATTTAAACTTTGTGTAAAAGCTTATTGTATTTACCTCAAGAACCATCGCTGCTAACCAGAATGACCAACATTAACGTTATATGAATGGGAATGTGAGAGTATTCGTTGTAATGGCTCTGTTTTATTTTTATTTTCCAGTGGAGTTCAGCGACTGCACAGACCGCAGCAGGTTTCTGTTCAACAGTGAAGACAGCCGTTTCTCAGTGCAGACCGACGGAACGCTGACGGTGAGCACAAGCTCCAGAACCACACGCGTGATTTAAATTAAAGACTTCGCTGTGTTAGTGCCTCAGACCCGTGACTCTCGTCCATTTCCAGGTGAAGAGACACATAGTTTTACACGACGGCCACAAGGACTTCTCGCTCCACGGCTGGGACTCGACGGGAAACAAGTACACTGTCCCCGTCCGGATCCAGCACCAACAACACCATGGGCATCTCCACGGCAACGAACACCGCCATCACCACGGCAACCACGAGGAGCAACATCACACAGAGCACACTCACACAGAGGTAGGTTTAAGGATAAATATTGTCTTTAAATTGCTCGGATTTGACCGACATGTCGAGTCCATATGTGGCATTAACTAGACTAACAAGATGCATGGACGTTAATTTCCACTTATTCAAAGCTATGGTTATCATCCTGTTTGCACATTCAGTTGATCTGTGTTGTGTTATTTGGGTTCTGTAATTGTATGTTTCTATGAACTGTCTATTTTATTCCTGCTGGGCTCTCTTGGCCAGGTCATGTTTCTAAATGAGAACTAGTGCAACATTTGTGGAAGAAAAAAAAAGCAGTGGGTGAATGTATTAAACACTGCCTCGTAGGGGAATATTTTTTATTTGATTATTTTTAACACAGACATCCCACAGGAAAGTTTGTGACAAACCTGATTTAATTATTGAGTAGCATTGACGTATTTCAGAGTCATGTTAGTTTATATTATATTTGTTTTTAAAAGTCCATCTTATTTTCCCAGAGTTCCCCTGATGCTGCAGTGCCTCCTCAGGACGGACTCGCCCGAATGAAGAGGGAAACGGTGAGAACTACAGAAATTCTGGAATAAATTGTTAGTTCCTTTGCTTGTTGTAATAATTCTAAATGTGCTGATATCTCAGGTGGAGGAAGAGGTGCCGGTGCTGTATTTCCCTAAAGCCACTAACGGTCTGAAGAGGAGGAAGAGAGAGTGGATCATTCCTCCCATTAACTTCCCCGAAAACGACAGAGGACCCTTCCCCAAGAAAGTTGTACAGGTGAGACACAACCTTTTTACAGTTTGTTTTCTCCTGATTATTACACACTTTCAGACACAGACTTTTTAAATAAATGTCTCTTTGACATTTTTGTGGATTTTTGAAATTATGGCGATTTAATGTTTTGTGTCGTACTTTTTGGTTTCAATCCAAAATCTAATCCTTGATAACAAAGCACATATGAGGTCTATTTTTACACATATTACAAAATGTTATTAGTTTCTCAGGTAAAGATTTATTCTAAGCAGCCATTACGACATAATAATCTTCTGTCTCTTTGTCCAGATCCGATCCAGCGACGACAAAGTAAAGAAGATCTACTACAGCATCACTGGCCCCGGGGCCGACCTGCCCCCGAGGGGTCTGTTCACGATGGACAGAGACACAGGAAACCTGTACGTGACGAAGCCTCTGGATCGAGAGTTAACAGCAAACTACACTGTGAGTAAATCCACCTTTATCAACATTCATCAAGCTTAGCCTAATGTCTCTAACACTGCTCTGTGTCGTCTCAGTTCGAGGCTCACGCTGTGGGCGAAGGCTCCGGTGTTGGCGAAAAACCAATGGAGATTCAAGTCTTTGTGATCGACATGAACGACAACAACCCGAGGTTCGCTCAGGACACGTTCATGGGAGAGGTGGCCGAGTCTTCACCCATCGGTAACTCTTGAGTTTTACGACCGCTCTCGTACGATTGGATAAACTGCATTTTTGTGAAATATTGCTCGGGTGCTGTTCAGTTTAAATTACTATTGTTGCTAAAGAAAACTAACAGCGTGCCATGTTGTTGTTGTTCTTTTTTTAGTTTTTTTCTCTGCTGCATAGTCAGAAAATCTGACATTAGTATGCTGTTTATTAGAAACACAATATAAGTTGATGGTCCTCCATGACTTTTATTGCTGTGAGTGATGGTGCAGGGTGTGGGTGTGGGGGTTGGAGGAGAGGTAGAGTTGTGTGTTGGTGTTAGTGTTGGTGTAGGTGTGGAAGTGAAGTCCATGTTGGCGGATGATATGACAAAGGTGGAGCATGTACAAACAGGGGACCAAGTCCTGAGCCTTGAGGGACACCGTGTGTGACAGGGATAGTATAGATTTGCAGTTAATTACAGTCTATATTATGTTCTAAATTCTATTCATTTATTTTTTAAACACTTGGTCTTGTCTTTGGCAAAGTGTTCACCTGCTCTGGTTAATATTGAACATTAATGTATTTTCTCTCTAAGGTTTCGAGTTTATTGAAGTAACAGCCACAGACGCCGATGAGCAAGGCAATGACAACTCCGACATACGCTACAGCATCTTAAGCCAGGACCCGAAGTCTCCCTCAGCCGAGATGTTCTCCATCAACCCTGTCACTGGCTTCATCCGAGTGAACGCTGAAGGACTGGACAGAGAGGTACAGGGAGTTTAACTGCCCAGTGTGGGTCTGGAGCTGTTTCATTCTGAATCCTGTTTTCTCTCCAACAGATTAACCCCAAGTACACTCTGGAGGTCCAGGCGGCTGATATGAAAGGAACGGGTCTGACAGGAAAGGCCAAAGTCATTCTAACAGTCACTGACAGCAACGACAACGCTCCAGTCTTTGTTCAGTCACAGGTGAGTGGCCAGAAGAGGTCTTTAGTTCCACATTTCTGTCACGTTCTATTCTTACCGCCCTGTTTTTTGTGTAAACATTGCCCTGTTGGTTAACTTCTGCACACAACTCAGCAGGCACTGGCAGAAACAAATCTGAGATGAACCCTTTTGAAATTGACCCTGTTTTTTGGTGTCTGCTCAAAAAGGACATGTCCACAGTAAATTGACTATCTCTGTAACTGCAAGGTGTTTTCTTGTGTCAAACTGAAGGGGAACTTGTGAAATTTCCCGGAAGTTTGTGCATGTTACAGTTTAAAAATAAATCAAGAGGGAAAACAACAAAATAACCCCCAAAAATATCCCTTTTTAAATTATGGTAGTTGCAGCTCAAACACTATTTCAAATCACAGCCACACCTGTCAACATTACCTGTACCAAATATAATTATTCTAATGTGAAACAAACCAAATTTATTAAGGTAGGTTTATTTTAGTCTGAAATGGTCAGGCGGGGTCTCCGTTTGGCACAATAGGACAGAGTTTACACAGTTTGGCACCAGTTTTTTGCTTGACATTTGGTGTTTGGAGTAAATGGCTTAGTAGCTGAGCGCTGTTTTGCCATAGTAGGTTTGGGGGGGGTTGTTTGTAACATGGGACATGCCCCCCATGTAGGGTTGTTTGTGCGTGAGTTAAACCTGTATTTCCTTCCATTAACCATGTTTCATACTGTCTTTGTTCAGTACACAGCGACGGTGGCCGAGAACAAAAAGGATGCGTTTGTGGTGAAGATGTCGGTGACGGACAGAGACGACCCTCACACTCCGGCCTGGAACGCCAAGTTCACCATCATCCACGGGGACCAGAACGGACTGTTCTCTGTGGAGACGGCTCCCAACAAACAGGAAGGGATCATCACCACCGCAAAGGTACGCAGCACAAACACAAGGCCAGTCTAAAAGATTATACTAGTGCATTAGAACCATGTCCCAACAGCACCTTTTCCTCAGTGAGCACTTTTCTCAGACAAACAGACCAAAACTGGACTTTTATATTTAATAAACCATGATAACCTTTAACACTTAAATACTAAGTCCAACACACTTTGGGTTCATGGAAGACCTCGGAGGGTTAATGAACCCAGTTTCAGGACCATCTCTCACTCTTCTGTTCTCTCAGGGTCTGGACTTTGAGAACGCTGCCAGTCACACTCTGCTGGTGATCGTGGAGAACGAGGTGCCCTTTGCCGTCAAGTTACCGACCGCCACCGCGACGGTGACCGTGACCGTGCAGGACGTGAACGAGCCTCCCATCTTTGAGCCCGAGGTCAAAGTTGTGTCCAAACCTGAAGACCTGGCCGTGAACTCTGAGGTGGTGCAGTACACTGCCTACGACCCCGACACGGCCCGCAAACAGACCGTCAAGTGAGTTCAGGCCCAGAACAGTGGTGGGACTAAAGTCAAACATTTATTTTCTGATGGTTCGGTTTGCCCTTTTATAATTCTAATTATCCTTTTTTTTTTTTTTTGTGGCGGACTACTGGGATTTATTTGTCTGACCGTATTTCGCTCAGTGATTTTAATGCTAATACATTTAACCGGAGTCTTAAATGAGGAGTTTTAGAAGAAATACACCTATGTTGATTATTTCCAATGTCTTATTTTATCTTTATTTTATTTATTTATTTATTTTTTCACTGAAATGCTTTAATTCAGTTTAGGTGGAAATAAGGGGAAAACTGTGAAGAACAAAGTTGATTAAAATCTCCTCATCAACATAACTGCTTCTACAGCAGCCGTCCTTTTAAAAATACAATTTATTTGTATTCAGCTCCTGAATTTCAGCTCCTTTAGGCTGTGTTCACACTTGTTTCTGGTCCAGCTGTATTTTGACCTGCACCAAACAGAAAAACATGTTTAAGGCAGGCACTAGATGGTGCTGTTGCCTAAATACTGATAAGGCATGAGTCTTTAGCATTTGTTTGAGCTCATCTATTCAAACAGTTCCAGTATGTTTTCCTTCATTCTAGTAAACTCCCAATAAAGACTAGTTTTACCTGGACATAGTTTCTCAGACCTGTGTTGTTCTCTCGCAGGTATAAGATCGTGAACGACCCGGCCGGATGGTTGAACGTGGCCAAAGACACGGGTTTAATCACAGTGAAGAGCAAAATGGACCGAGAGTCTCCGAATGTGAAAAACGACACATACACGGCTCTGATCGGAGCTTATGACAACGGTACGACTCTGGAAACTGTTTGAGTTCTTAAAGGCAACTGTAAATGCACTTTTAGTTTAATTGTGGTTTTCAAATAAATCTTTGTAATGGTTCTTGACTGTTTTAATGTCAATGTTAATATTTCTTTATTTTCTGTTCAGATGAAGTTCCGGCCACAGGAACTGGTACTATTCGGATCAAACTGGAAGACGTCAACGACAACATTCCGTTCATCGAGGAGCGGGAATTTAAAGTCAGTCTAATAAACTTTACCTCCTGTTTATTTAAAGAGCAGCTGAACTAAACGAACTACTGTGGTCTCCTCAGATTTGTAACAAAGAGCCGGTCCCTCAACTGCTCTCGGTCATAGATAAAGACGGACCGGGCTTCTCTTCTCCGTTCAGTGTCACTTTGGAAGGGCCTTCAAAGACCAACTGGACGGCACGGATGAACGCCACTGGTCAGTATTAATGCCCTCCATGTATTTAACAAACATTTACAGCTCCACGGGGATATTTAGGACAATCGGACTCTACCTCATATCTTTTTCTTCTGATGTTTTTTTGAAAAAGCAGGCTTTATGATCAGAGCTGTGGTGCATTCACTGACCAACACAACTGTTAGCATTATTCTATCCTCTTTAAACTACAAACAATAATCTTATTTCTTTATTTCTCCAGGGACTGGGATTTTCCTGACACCGTCCATACTGCTGCCCAGTGGGATTTACGATGTGGTCCTGCATGTGGCTGATAACCAGGCTCTGTCTCAGGACAACATCGTCCAGGCCGAGGTCTGTGACTGCACCGGGGCCGAGGTCAAGTGTACGGAACGCATCATTGGCGTTTCTTCTATGCCCCTCATCCTGGGGATCCTGGCAGGAGTCATGCTGCTGCTCAGTGAGTGTTCACAAAACCTGCAGCGACCTGTGAGAAAGGGACTTAAGGGAAATAAGTTAAGTGTGTGTGTGTGTGTGTGTGTGTGTGTGTGTCCAGTGCTGGTGCTGATGCTGCTGCTGTTCGCTCGACGGAAACGAGTGGATCAGAAAGAGCCTCTGATTCAAGACGACATCAGAGACAACATTTACTACTACGACGAGGAGGGAGGCGGCGAGGACGACCAGGTACGGACTTTACCGTTAAACCTAACGAGTCCGACTGTAGAAACCCCGGACGAGAAAATAATATGCATGTGGGGTCTCAGAATTGAAGATGATGTGTACGAAAGAGTTTAGCTGCAGATCAGTAAAAATGAATAAGATCCTTTTCGTGACTAAATGTGATTAATTTTAGTCAGAACTAGATGGTTTTCCATTTGAGCTGCTCACACAACACCTTTCTGATCCTGCCCTTCACAATAAAAGCTCTCAATATCAATCTGTGACTGTTACTCCAGAGCATTAAACTAATACAGCTCACAATAATGGTTTATTATTAATACAGAAGCACAATCTTGTAGAAAAGTTAAGTAAATAATGGGGCAATATCTTTAAGAATCAGAATGTTTGTTACAAGATAATTACAACCCAGTATCCACCGAGTTTTTATAACTCGGTGGATCATGTAGTAATTTTGTACCAAATGCGTCATGTTGGAGATCATGCAACACCTAAGAAGTTCAAATGTCATTTTTACAAACTCATTGACCTTTAGCTCTGTTGTGAGAAAGATAAAGCACAGCATAAAACCTGTTGAATACCGCTGCAGACTGACGATACTTGTGTTCTGTGTGTAACTCTGGGCCCTGTCTCCTACAGGACTATGATCTGGGCGTGCTCCATCGAGGCCTGGACAACAGACCGGGGGTTTACAGGGACGATGTGATGCCTAACTTCATGCCCGCCCCCGTTTACAGGGCCCGCCCGACCAACCCCGACGAGATTGGCAACTTCATCGTCGACGTAAGTCACGCTCCTTCAGTAAAAACATTTATTTTTACTGGATACTGACCCTTAAACCTGATCAAAAGCATCTTAAACCTGTTCCAGACCCAACTTAAATGTGTCTGAATATAACTCGAACCTTATGCTTTGGCTGAAGGTGCGTTAGAGCAGTTAAACTCTGTTGGGATGTGCAGCTGTAGTTCAAAACTGGACTGGGATTAAATTATGACTCCTTTTATCGCTCTGATAAATCTGTTTTCCCTGGTTTCTCTCAGAACATGAAGGCGGCAGACAACGACCCGACTGCTCCTCCGTACGACTCGCTGCTGGTGTTCGATTACGAAGGAGGGGGCTCGGACGCCGGCAGCCTGTCGTCTCTGAACTCATCCACCGCCGGAGACCAGGACTACAGCTGCCTCAACGAATGGGGCCCGAGGTTCAAGAAGCTGGCCGACATGTACGGAGGAGGAGAGGACGACGACGACATGCTGTAAACCTGACCCTGAGACGAGAGACGACGTGAACTGGACCGGTCCGCTCAAATACAGAGATTTCTTTATTCTGATGCTAAACGTCTTACACTGGTTTAGTTTCATCTTAGACTGGTTTAAACCCAGTTAAAACACGATTAAGACCCATCTTAAAAACTAAATATCTGTATTTGTGTGGACTTGGACCTGAGTGAGATGTGGTTCTAATCTTAAATCAGTGACTCCTCACTGCTCCGAGGCCAAAGGATGTTAGTTTTGAATTTGCCCTGGTTTTGACGCAGGCGCTCTAGACGTTCACCAGTTTACACCCAGACTGAGTTTAGGGCCTGTTTCATGATTTCACCTCAAAAAAAACCACTGCTTTTTTCCCTTTTTTACAGTAAAGCTTGGTTTAATGCAGGGTTTGAAAAGCGGAGAAGTGTCAAGGAGCTAGATTTACAAAAAGTCTGTTTTCTAAGACTTGGACGATTGGTTTGGCTTTTAGGCTTTGAATTTCAGGTTAACTCTCCTCAGAGCTTCTCTGGGCCATCTTTTACTTTTGTTTTACTGGAGATATAATGCTTTTATGATTCAAGAATACTGGGACAGTTGTAGTTGTAGCTTGAGACTGGTTTTGTTAAAGGAAGATTAAAGCTTTGAGAAGATTAAAACTAGAACACTATTTTTGTAATGTTTTTGTCAAATCCATTTAAAACCTGGTTAAAATGAACTAGAACCTGTTAAAATCCAAATAAACCCTGGTTAAAAGAAGAAAAGACCTGTAAATATCAGCACTAAATCTGTTTTAAAGTCATTTAGATAAAGTTAAAGGGTTAAGGACATTTATTTTAGACTCATGATCTAAAAACCTGAAACTTTAAAGAACAGTTCTTGTAAATACAGATGTTCCTAAAGTGAATAAATCTAAAGTAAAGTCCCTGAAACTCTGTTCCTCTGAGTTCTGTTCTAATGATTTCTTAAACTCTGAGGCCAGACTCACTGTTGCACTGCTGTCTTCTTCAAGCCCATATATGGTACTTCCTGTTTTGTATTTTTGTTGAATGAACGGTGAGTGATCGGAGACTGTTCTGTAAAATCCACAGGAGTTTGTTTTTAAAGCCTCACGCTGAGGCACAGGACGCCTCAGATATGTTTATTTTAGATTTTTATAAAGTTATCTTTAATACAACTGTGAATGACACTTTTTCTTTTATCTGCAAATAAATTACTGAGGAATTATTTCACTTGTGTTTCATTAATAAAAGGCTTAATACTTTTACTGTTGCACTTTGTTAAAGATCGAGGGCTTAACCTTCAGGGGGCCACAAACGGATTTGGTCAGAATCATTGTTGCCAATTTTTGACAGTCCCAGGTCTAGATAATACTCCCCAAAATGTAAAGAGCATTGATGGATGGACAAAAATCTACTTTTATTTTTGACAAAAAGACTCATCGCTAAAACTGGAATTTAAGGGGTTGGACTACGGAAGCTTATTGCATTCACTTGAATAAAAAAAGTTTGTTTTCATAAATTAAAATTATTCCCGTTTGTTTTTACGAGTAAAATAAGTTTTATGACAATAGTTATGTTGATCACGCCTTGCTATGCTACTCTAGCTGTAGCTATGTCTCGCATATTCAATTTAATCCATTTTTATTTTAGATTAGGCTTACGGCATCGGGAGATTTTGCAGTCTTTAAGTTCTATAGACAGTTTAATAACTAGTTTGTCAACTTTGCGAAGACATCTCAAGACTCTGCGTTTGTTCAGGCGTATGGAGAAGTCAGACCTGCTGGACGTAGCCATGTTTCTTCAGGATCAACTAAACCAATATGGTGTGCTCCATGGATACAAAATGATGCATCTGAAATGCATTCAGGCTGGGTACGTTGTGACACGAGACAATTCGGAAGCTTCTTCACATTTTGGACGCTCATGGTGTACAACAGAGATGCAAGGTTTAGCTTGTAAATTGCGCCTGAGGAACAAGTTTTTAAATGGTTGCCAGGGATTTTACCAGGTAAAAGTTTGTCTGTGGTGTGTTGGAAAAAGCCTTTTGATGAAGTCAGTGACTTTTTTTAAGGGCATACCTAAGATATAAAACTTGTACAAATTAATCATTATGCAAAAATAAAATAAAACAAACGGTCTAGGGGTAAACAAGCTATTATTAATTTAATTAATTTTTTTTAATCCAAGGACGGTAACGGGATCCAATTATTTTACTGAAAATGATATACAGTCCTGCTCACCATTATTGGCACCCGTGAAGTTTATGTACATACTGTGATTGTACATATTCAGTTTCTTTTTGGTTAACTTTGTACATTTGAGGCTTAACTTTTTGAATTGCTTCTGTCTCACCATTACACTTTAGAGGCTTATGAGGTTTGAGATGTTACATGATTCATTATTTACATTTACATTTATTCATTTAGCAGACGCTTTTATCCAAAAAAGACTTACATTGTTCTACAGTAATCACCAGTGTTACAGCCACTGGAGGCAAGGTGGGTTAAGTGTCTTGCCCAAGGACACTACGACAGTATGAACTGTGGGGAGAGTGGGAATCGAACCCCCTACCTTCAGGTTGAAGGACTGCTCTACCCACTGAGCTACTGCCACCACATTATAAACACAAGGATGGCATTACTTAATGTAATCACCTATAACATAAATGCAATAAACAATCCAATTAAAAGAAATAAAATACTGGGACAGTTGAAGAATATGCAGTGTTCTAGAGCCCTACTTCAAGAAACTTAGCTCACAGAAACAGAACACAAAAATGAAAAGGAGAATGGGTTTACAGTGGCTCTTATGGGAAACGTAAAAAGAGGACTATTTAGTAGGTCCGCTTACTTTTAATGTGAAAAGGTTTTCCAGGATATAGAGGGTCGTAATGTTATGGTTACTCTTCTGAATGCCTACAAACCCAATAAAGATCGTCCACATTTTTTTAAGAAGCTGGCACATCTGGCACAGATCATGGGGAAGGCTTTTTTAATGGGTGGGGACTGAATAACGGACTAGATAAACTACCATCCTGTACAAAACCTCAGAGCAGAATGTGGAAAAGCCTAATGAATATAAGGCTATTAGGGTTGATGCCTGGCGTCACGACTGGAGCATTTTTTGGTCCCAAAAAGGACGCAGACCGAATTAAAACCTGTTATTGAGCCAATAACCATCTGAGATCATAGCCCAGTTTGAAGTTCAGGAGAATTAATGTCTCATTGACAGACGTTAATGAAGAGGAAATAGGATCAGCGATGTCTTGAACGACAGAGGAATGGTCTCACCTACCGTTTTATGGAATACAGGAAAAGCCACAATAAGGGAAATAATATCTATAGGATCAAGGCAAAAAAAAGACAGACTTAAAAAACAAGTAGAAAAATGTGGAAAAAGTGGAAAGCAAGAAGTATTTAAAAAACTCAAAGAGAATAGAGTTAAATGAGATTCTGAATTATCAGGCAGATTTATCGATAGAAAATCTGAACTGGAAAACAAGGCTAGCAGGTTTCTATCATTTCAGTTAAAGAAGGCACAATCTAGTCGAGCCATCACCTCAGTCCATCGATGTCGAAGCTAACCCAAAAGAAATACACCTTTACCAAATATTATGAACAAATATATAAGGGTCAACATCAGGGATTGAAAGAAGAAAACCTGCATGAGTTCTTTAAAAATCTTAAATTAGACAAGCCTACAGCAGATGAAGCGTCTGCGTTAGTAAAACCAATCAAAGAAAGACACAATTATTAAATAAAAAAAGAACAAAAGGCCAGGAATAGACGGGTTTGCAGGGGAATATTATAAAGTATTATGTAAGTTATATAATCATGTGTTAAATTCAGGGAAGCCTCCAGGATCATGGTCCGAGGCTATCGTCACAGTCCTACACAAGGAAGGAAAAGAGCCATCCTCAAGTTACCGTCCTATTAGACTATAAAATATTAACATCAATTTTAGCAACTAGAATATAAAAATACGTTAGGAAATGAATAAAAGCAGACGGGGTTCATTTCAGTCGCTCGTGGAAGGGTACACAGGGCTTAGACGCTGAGAAAGCATTTGATCAGGTAGATTTTCAGAACAAACAAAGACTGAGACGGGCTTCAGTGAAAAATTAATCTTTCGGCTGAATCCCAAATGAAAGATTAGAGTTAACGGACTCTGACTTTTTTGATATAGAGCGAGGGGTAAGACGGGGACTCTCTTCCGCCGCTCTTTATCGAACCTCTAGTGGAAGCAACATGACGGGACGTCCGGCTTGAGGGGGTGTAGGATGGGGACGATATCTTTATAAAACATCCCCTTACCTCAACACCTCGACTAATGCAATGCTTAAAAGATTATGACATCTCTGGAAACAAAAGTAATCAAAATAAATCAGAGGCAATGATGATATGAGGAACTAAAGGAGATGGTGTCTTTTCACTGATCGACACTCGGAGTCAGGTACACACCTGAAACTACACGACTCTGAGGCAAACTAAGATAATTCATCAAACAAAGAGTGATCTAGTTCATTGGGAAGTTCTTCCTTTATTTCTGTTTGGAAGAGTCGAGACTATAAGCATACCCATAAGAGATCTAGTTTCCACTTTTAATATGTTCCAAATGTATATGGCAACATAAAAGAGCCAGAGCTCAACCCAGCAGCAGTGGAGACGAGGACGCAACGTGGACTCCAACAGAACAGGGGGAAGTTATAATTTCAAAGATTAAAAATTAATGTGTAACACTTGCTTAATATATTTAGGCTAAGTTGGTATTCTAGGTTCTATAGGAGTAATATAAATGAGAGAGAATTTAAAGTTTAACAGCCGGCAGATTTATTACAATTGAACAGTGGCACATTATCAGTGCAAAAACAAAGGTGTCGAGCTCTTAATAAAAGTCATTCAGTGTATTCTGAATGTAGAATTTATGAATGTGTCCTTTTCAAAATTGTTTCTTATCTGGGATCCAATGAAGTGGTCAGGTCTGACAATCTTTTCCAGAAACCTGAACATCTGGCCTGCTCCAGGATTCAGAGTTCTCACTGGGTCTGGCTCGCCATCAACTTCAGCATACGACTCCCAGATCAATTTCAGGACCACTAAAATAAAAACAGCCTGCACACGCAGTACAGAACAATCAATATTAAAATTCTTCACAGTGGTTTCTAAACAAAATGAGATCTCATATAAAAAATCTAAATCAATTTGCTTCAATGAATTCAAAATGAAATGCTACAAAAGCATTACACAAACGCCAATTACTTGTGCACCCTTTTTTAAACTTAAATTATTCCATGTATTTAACTCAAAATTAGTTTAAACTTATGAATTCCCTCATAAATGAATTAACAACGTGCATAACAAGCATTGCTTAAACATAAATTAAAGTAAAATGCAATTCTAAATCTTTTATAGTGCATTTGTAAAATAGCTTCATATACAACACAATAAAATAAAATTAAACAATGAGTTTAGTATTCAGTTCCCTTTTTGGTTCAGTACTCTGACTGGTTTTAGCTTTTCAATACACTAGAAAGTCCACGTGGACGCTTAGCAAAAGAGTAGTGTGCTAGCTTCTTTCACTTTCCAAGAAAAACAAACACACTCCGCTCGGTTTGACTGAGAGTGAGACACTTTAAAGGCTCTGCAAGGTTCAGAACTTTACGTTAGAACTTGTTTAAAGCACATATATACGTTTTCAGAGCATTTGACTCACTGTGTATCTGCCCGGAAGTAGCAGGCCGCGTGTGCACGAGACACGTTCAAGGGGAATAGGTTTTCAGTGGTGCGTTCAAGTTATGTTGGAATTATGAGTTTTAGGCGATGACATTAGTATAACCATGTATTCACGTGGGTTACAAATGGATAAAACACACTCAGGTATGACAGAAGTAAAGAAAATGCTTAAGGATGGAAGGATTTCTCGAGCTATGCTTCAATGTGTGACCGTGGTTTTAGGTTTTGGACAGTTAAAGGATAAACTTTATGGGTGCCATAAGGGAATTAACAGTCAACAGAGGAAAATGAAAATGCCTTACTTTCATACGCCTGTGGTAAGAGCCCTCTGCAGCTTTGTGCTGGAGGCAATGTGTTAAAACAGACGATCGTACACATTTATTTATGGAGTGTAATCCTTGAGTATTGGAAAAACATTAAAGAAGAGTTGGAGAAGTTCCCTCAAATGTACGATTTTTCCTGTAATTTAGCTCTATTACTACTAATTGCCCCAAAAAACACCAACTAAGTACCAACTGTAATTGAATGGAAACAGAGACAATAAAAAACTGACCTTTTTAATCAAAGATGGCACAAGGTTAAAGAATATTAAAGGTATAAATGAGTTTTATTTTTTATCATAACGCAGTACATTACTGAATCTGGATTGTCGAGAACACTCATAGTGCAGCAATATATTTACACAGAATATTCTTATTTAGTATGATTATTTTTTCTTCTGTATTACTCTTGTTTTATCACTTGTCTCAGAAAATGTTCTCTTTGTTTTAAATTGTTTTTAAATAAATAAAAAGTAAATAAAAAAAGAAAATGTCTCGATCTGTGGAATCGAGGACGAGGAAAGGAATGAGTCAAAAAATTATTAATTATGATTAAAGAGAAACTTATCCAAGATAAAGGTGTTAAAGGTTCACCAGCTCCAAAAACAAATACAGCCCAGAACTAAAGAAGGAAGGAGACAAAAGAAAATAATATTTATCCTTTATAAAGACTTTTATTAAAAACAGCACAAATAAATATTAACCAGACACTTTCCCTTTTACAGCTTCAGTTAAATATTCACAACAGACCTAGACCTGGTCTAGTCCTGCTTCAGTCCTGCTCTAGTCCAGGTCTAGTCCTGGTTCACTGAAGACCGGACACACAGCAGGACGTCCCTCAGAGTCGACAAAGTCCTGGTCCTTGTTTTTGATCTTGAACAACTTGAATCCACAGAAAGTCAGCTCTCCTAAAAAACAGACAAAACCTGTTCAAATCCAAATAAAACCTGTTCAAATCCAAATAAAACCTGTTCAAATCCAACTAAAACCTGTTCAAATCCAAATAAAACCTGTTCAAATCCAAATAAAACCTGTTCAAATCTTCAAATCTCGTTTTAGGCAGAAATAGAAAGCAGGTTTCAGTTGTATTTGAACAGGTTTTACCTGGACTTGAGCAGGTGACTCTGTACCTCCTGATGTGTCCGGACCCCGTTGACGCTCTGCTGCCTGCTCCCGTCCCGTCGGCCGCAGCCTTTGCTCTTCTTTCTGGGACAGCGGTGCTTGGTTTTGGGGAAAGTGTGTGGCCCCTGAGAATCGTCCCAGTGTTGGCTCCAGAGCGGCTCCGTCTGAGTGGCCTGACTCGCCGTCGCCCTCTGCAGGCGGACCGAGATCCTCTGAGCCGAGCCCGTCATCAGAGTGATGGAGGGAGAGACCGGACCGGGACCACGGGACGGAGAAGGGAACTCGAACACATCCTCCTCGTCTGGAAAGTTCCAAAGTCATGTATGTTTTATTATTTTTATTTCAATGAGTTCCAATCTGTAGAACCCTCCCCAGATTAAAACCTAATCCTCTCAAGCCCTTCGTAACTCTGAGCCACCTGCTCTTTTCAGACCCAGGGCTCATCTCTGGCTCCTAACCTGGACTCCCTCTGGCCCCTGGCTGCATCTACACTTCCTGTTCCCCCCTACCCCCCCAGAGGGTCTACATTTGCTAGAACCTCTTTGAGACCCACCGAAGGTCCTTCTCCTGTGGTGTAATATTTACTAAACTGTAACCTGTCGTGTATAAAAGCTCAAGTTCGATGTGCAGGCTTTGGCTGGGACAGTCTACTCGGGCCGTTTGTTGTCGTGACAATAAAGACTCTACAGCAGGTGTGCTCAATACGTAGATCGCACCCGCCGGTCGATCGCACCCTCTGGTAGATCGCACCCTCCGGTCGATCGCACCCTCCGGTAGATCGCACCCTCCGGTCGATCGCACCCGCCGGTCGATCGCACCCTCCGGTCGATCGCACCCTCCGGTCGATCGCACCCTCCGGTCGATCGCACCCTCCGGTCGATTGTAAATGTAGTATTGGTAGATCGCACCCGCCGGTAGATCGCACTCGCCGGTCGATCGCACCTGCCGGTCGATCGCACCCGCCGGTCGATTGTAAAGGTAGTATTGGTAGATCGCACTCGCCGGTCGATGGCACCCGCCGTAGATCGCACTCGCGGTCGATGGCACCCGCGGTCGATCGCACCCTCCGGTCGATTGTAAAGGTAGTATTGGTAGATCGCACTCGCCGGTAGATCGCACTCGCCGGTCGATCGCACCTGCCGGTCGATCGCACCCGCCGGTCGATTGTAAAGGTAGTATTGGTAGATCGCACTCGCCGGTCGATGGCACCCGCCGGTCGATGGCACCCGCCGGTCGATCGCACCCTCCGGTCGATTGTAAAGGTAGTATTGGTAGATCGCACTCGCCGGTCGATCGCACCCGCGGGTCGATCGCACCCGCCGGTCGATCGCACCCGCCGGTCGATTGTAAAGGTAGTATTGGTAGATCGCAGGTTGTCAAGGTCACTGCGCAAACATCGACGCTAAGTGCAGCAAAACTAACAAGCTTCAGCGAGTTACCTCCAATTTTTAGACCTCGGAGCTGGACCAAGTAAGAAGACAAAAACGTGTCGCTTTCATACGGAATGGGAGGAGGACGAAGTGCGTTTGCCTCATCTGTCAGCAGCTACTGTCCGGACAGAGTAAACTCAGGTCATGACAATAAATGTAGAAATAATGGATTGGTTTTATATAGCGCGTTTTCAAGGCTCTCAAAGCTCTTTCCAGAGTCCATTATTCATTCAGTCCACAGTCACACACTGATGGTGGAGACCTCCAAACATTCTCACACAGTCACACACATTCGTACACCAGAGCTGTGGCACTGGAGGCAAGGGGGGTTAAGTGTCTTGCCCAAGGACACAACAGTATGAACTGTGGGGAGAGCGGGAATCGAACGGATGACCACTCAACCCACTGAGCTACCGTCAGCCATAGTTAATTATGTTCTGCATTATTGGCTCATATGGTTATGGAAGGTACATCTACATACATTGTACATATAAAGAGTCCTCAATATACTTGTAATAAATATATGTTTTGCATTTTTGCCTGTGGTGGTGAGGGCGGGGCTGCTGGGGAGGGAGCTGGTGTTGGTTGGAGCTGCAGACACGTAGCTCATGGATCTGGAGCGCAGCAGTTTCCTACAGGCCAGGACCAGCAGGTCTCGGCACTGTTTGTGACAGTTCACCCCACAGTCTGCAGCAGAGGAGCTCAGTGAAGAACAGCTTTAGAGGCATTTTCATTTTAGACACAGTCCGTTACCTTTGCACTTGTAACCCTGTTTGATGATTCCCCACAGCTGCAGGAAGGAAAGGACAGAAGAGGAAAATTTAACACAGATCTATTAAAGACACGGCTGGAGAACGTACAACGAGAGAGAGCGGAGATACTGACGAATCCGGCGCAGTGCTCGCAGAAGGTGGGCCGTAAGTACGTCATCTCCTGGAAATTATGAATGAACCCAGGCCCCATTTTACACTGAAGCAGAGGATTCGCTCTGAGGAAGTAGGCCATCATCTCGTCTTTACTGATCAGACCGTCTCTGGAAGAAAGAATACACTCCATAAACTGGATATTCTGCACGGATCTCATCTTAATCCAACTAAAACCTGTTCAGATCCCTCTAAAACCTGTTCAGATCCATTTAAAACCTGTTCAGATCCATTTAAAATCTGTTTAGATCCATTTAAAATCTGTTCAAAATCATCTAAAACCTGTTCAAATCCATCTAAAACCTGTTCAGATCCCTCTAAAACCTGTTCAGATCCCTCTAAAACCTGTTCAGATCCCTCTAAAACCTGTTCAGATCCATTTAAAATCTGTTCAAATACATCTAAAACCTGTTCAAAATCCCTCTAAAACCTGTTCAGATCCCTCTAAAACCTGTTCAGATCCCTCTAAAACCTGTTCAGATCCATTTAAAATCTGTTCAAATACAACTAAAACCTGTTCAGATCCCTCTAAAACCTGTTCAGATCCCTCTAAAACCTGTTCAGATCCCTCTAAAACCTGTTCAGATCCATTTAAAATCTGTTCAAATACAACTAAAACCTGTTCAAAATCCCTCTAAAACCTGTTCAGATCCCTCTAAAACCTGTTCAGATCCCTCTAAAACCTGTTCAGATCCATTTAAAATCTGTTCAAATACAACTAAAACCTGTTCAAAATCCCTCTAAAACCTGTTCAGATCCCTCTAAAACCTGTTCAGATCCCTCTAAAACCTGTTCAGATCCATTTAAAATCTGTTAAAATACAACTAAAACCTGTTCAAAATCCAACTAAAACCTGTTCAGATCCCTCTAAAACCTGTTCAAATACAACTAAAACCTGTTCAGATCCCTCTAAAACCTGTTCAAATACAACTAAAACCTGTTCAGATCCCTCTAAAACCTGTTCAGATCCATTTAAAACCTGTTTAAATACAACTAAAACCTGTTCAAATCCATCTAAAACCTGTTCAAATCCAACTAAAACCTGTTCAGATCCCTCTAAAACCTGTTCAGATCCCTCTAAAACCTGTTCAGATCCCTCTAAAACCTGTTCAAATCTATTTAAAACCTGTTTAAATCCAGCTAAAACCTGTCCAAATCCAACTAAAAAAGTGCTGGTCCTTAGTTTTTTTCCTCATTAAATGTGCCGTTGATTGGACACCAGTTTGCGCCACTAGATGGAGTGGTGAGCTATTCCAGACCATTGATTGTTTACATAGTGGATATAATCCTAAAATGTAAACTAAATGGTCCCCTATTCACTGATATTGTTGTTACGACTCGGCAATAAAATGGCCGTTACATCCGGGGCACTTGTAAATTCGCCATTGGGCTTCTCCTTATATTTCCACTTTTGGAGACTGCCCTCTGGTGGACGGAGGTATATCGCCGTTTTTCGCTGTATTTTGGCGTATTGCGCCGTCTTTACACAACGACCATTTAGAAGGTTCCATGGGAGACACTTGATCCAGACGGGGACAAAGCAAACACGTTAGAGTTGTCTAAAAGTACAAACTGACTGGTCTTTGTCGAGGACGCAGAACGAGTCGAGGAAAGGGAAGTTAGCGGCGATGCTCTCAAAGTCCTCCTGAGAAATGTAACCGTCTCGATCGTGGTCGTAGTTTCTGAAAACAGACTGAGAAAAAAATAGTTTTACTAATGTTGTCTATTAACAAATAAGTAAATGTAGAAAATAAAGATGTTTGTCTAATGTATTTACAGCTGAGTATAATCCAACAGGATGTTACAAACCTGAGCATCTGAAGTGCTTTTGAAAAAAATTGCAGAAGTGAAATAAAATCAGGCACAAACAGCCCCGATGTCCGAACTATACCCTATATTCTAGTGTTGAAGTACTCCAGGCCGACCTTGGTCTTCAGACCGGTCTAGACTATTATTAAAAGTCTTGTCTTGGTCTCGGGCATCAAGACCAACCATTTTATAATAATTCAAACCATCTTCTCTGTCTTCTTCATCAAACACCGACCTCCATGAGTCTGGACCTGGTCTAAGACTAGACTTGGACTGTTTAGATTTTTATCTATTAAAGCAGCAATCCCCAATCCCTGGGCCGTGGACCGGAACCGGGGCCGTGGGTCATTTGGTACCGGCTTGCAGAAAAAAAATAAGTAACTTACATTATTTCTGTTTTATTTTATTATCTGAGTCTGATTAATGTTTTATTTTAAAAAATGAATCTTGACGCTTGTCCCGGTCAAACTAACAAAATGAGTAAAAAACAAAGGTATTTGGAAAGTTTCTTGGCAAAGGGTAAAAGACCCAGTGAGGGACAGAAGAAGAACATACGACTTCCAAGACAAACTGAGCTGCATTTAACAGACAACACCAAGAGTCCTCCTGAAAACATGGGTTTATATCGACAGGTGACGCACCAAGCCTCTGCCAAATCTGAGCAAGCACCCTGCATTAAACACACGTTTATTAATATATTTAGAAAATGTTAGTTTTTATGCTGCTCGTATCTTTTTATTTTGTGTATTTATCCGCCACACCCGGTCTGTCCGTGGAACATAACATGTTGGGGACCACTGTACCCCCTATCTCTTTTGGTCATTTTGGCTGTATTTTGTGTAATGGGACCTCTCCAAATTAAAATGATTGCTTTTATTGAACCCCCTGGAATTTAATTACAAGTGTGGGCTCTTTGTAAAGGTAACAATCTCTAGTTTCACTCAGAGCAGTCAGAATCTGTCTAAGTATTACTGATAAAATTTTATACACTTTGGAACACACAAAAATTACTTTTTGTGTGCTCGCCTAAAATATTTAGTGAAAATAAAGGTGTCTAAAGCTTCAGCAGGTAGTTGAGGACTAAAACACACTGTGGGCCAAAATAATTACTGGATGACTACTCACATTTCAAATTTGAAAAGAATATCTGTAAAAATGAGTATTTTACAGCAGTTTTAATGTTGGTTAGTCTAGGCGCTTTATTCCACTAAAATGATTTATTCATTTTATCAAACTAACACATTTGGAAAAAGTGCAATAAGTTCTGAATGCTTCAACCCAAGACTTCAATGAGGGCTCTTCTGAAAGCTTACACCAAGAGGAACCTGAATTTACACACAGTGTAACTATATTAGTTATTAAAATTAATATTCCATAATAATTGGCATGTTTACAAATGAAAATAATCAAAATGAGTGTTTTGGGACAAAATATATATTTTTGAATAATATCCACAAATAAAAACACACTGCAAACTATAAACATTGGTCATAGCACTGCAATTTAGTGTTTATCAAGGCTCCAACAGCATTAGAAAGAGAAAAGGAGAGAACAGAGAGGTGTCAAAACCCACATCCTGCCCCCTCCTGCCCCCTCCTGCCCCCTCCTGCCCCCTCCTGCCCCCACCCCTGCCCCCTCATGCCCCCTCCTGCCCCCTCCTGCTGCGGCTGGCTCTCTCTACTTCTCTTTTTTTTTTTTTCCTTCAACTGCCTGTCTAAAATGCATAAAACAACTAAAACAGATTATATTATTACTTATAATATGTAAAATATAAAAAGAGTATAGTTTTTACTCATAAAAGACTCAAAAGACACAAGTGTTGATGCAGCTGCCTCTCTCTCCTCTCCTCTTCTCTGATGCCAGGAACCCCAGACCCTGAATTTTGAAATAAAAGTTGCCGTGTTTCGTATTGCCGTAAACCGTGTTTGGTATTGCCGTAAACCGTGTTTGGTATTGCCGTAAACCGTAGCTCATTGGCTCTGTTTATCGTATTGAGGACGTTCAGTGACGCTTCTAGCCCAAACTAAAGCCGTTGAAGTGGGGGCGTAGTCGTTTATCCGTCTGTGGAGTTCCAAGTCTTCTCATTGGTCAAAGGCTGACCAAAACCCCTTTCAATTGGCCAAACAAGGTGTCAATCTAATGCTAACACTTCCTGGTAGCATTTGGTTAGCTTTTTTCGGCGGGAGAAAAGGAATGATGTTTTTTATTTACAAAAGAAACTACATAAAGTGTTGCAGCTGACTTCAAGTTGGGAATACTTTTCGGCAGTTTTTGTGCCTTGGAGGCTTTAACATATCTTTTGGACCTAATTATTTTACTGGATATTATTCCCTGGACCTTTATGAGCAGAATGAGACCCAGTTTGTGGGATTTTGTAGCGGTTCAGTCCAATAGACCCGTCAAAGGTAAGACCAAACTCCATCTTTGTGCGTGTCTGTAAAACGGGCTTTGGTGTCAAATATGTGGTTTTAATGTCTTAAAATGGTTTATATCGTCTGAAAGATGAGACTTTAAGCTTTATTTGATGTATACATTTTAGGGTTTGCATGACTTAGGAGCTTGCACTGATGGAGGAGCACGCTAATCTGCTCTTGTAACGTGCCAACGTCCCGGTACATTTCATGCCTTGATTCGGTCTCGGTCCTCTCTGGTCTTGAACCTGTCTTGGTCTGGGTCCACTCTGGTCTTGCACCTGTCCTGGCCTGGGTCCTCTCTGGTCTTGGACCTGGTCTGGGTCCTCTCTGGTCTTGGATCTGGTCTGGGTCCTCTCTGGTCTTGGACCTGGACTGAGTCCTCTCTGGTCTTGGACCTGGTCTGGATCCTCTCTGGTCTTGGACCTGGTCTGGGTCCTCTCTGGTCTTGGATCTGGTCTGGGTCCTCTCTGGTCTTGGACCTGGACTGAGTCCTCTCTGGTCTTGGACCTGGTCTGGATCCTCTCTGGTCTTGGACCTGGTCTTGGACCTGGTCTGGGTCCTCTCTGGTCTTGGACCTGGTCTTGGACCTGGTCTGGGTCCTCTCTGGTCTTGACTACAGCACTAGTTGTATTGCTCTGTAAATGCACATTGAAAGAACAAAAGGCATGTGACTCACGTCAACCACTTTCCTGATGTGTTTGTTGACGACAGAAGGGTCAGGTTTCGTGGCGACCCCTGAGGCCCAGTCCAGAGGGGCCACAGGTTTGTTGGGGGTCGTGGGGGTCGTCGGCTGCAGCAGGAAGAGTCACAGACGTTAGAGTTTTTGTTTAAGATGATGTTTTTATGAAGTTTTGAACAGGTTTAATTTACCAGAGATTTGTGGTTCCGAGGCTCTCGCAGCAAAGACAGCTCATAAATCTCATCCTCCGAGTAATACAGGTCCAACGACAGCTGCGGGCCAGAGCGGAACAGGATTAAAGAGGTCCTGGACTAGACCTGGTCTAGCCTTGGTCGACTAAACATAGAATAAGTCCAAATCCAGATCAGGTTTTGTCAAGGTCTAGTCCAGATCGTACTCAGGTCTAGTCCTGGCCTTGTTTGTATTTAAGTCAAGCCCAAGACTTGTCCAGGACCTGTTTAAGTCCAGGTCCAAATCTGGTCTAGTTCTGGTCCAAACTAGAAATAATCCAGGTCAAGTCCAGTAGTTTTAGTCCCAGTCCTAGTCTTGTTGCAGTCCCAGTCCTGGTCTCGTTCTAGTCCCGGTCCTGGTCTGAGCCGGTGGATTAGGTCCTTGTGGTGTTGTGCTCTGGGGTGTCACCAGTTGACACTAGTCCAGGTCTAAACCAGGTCTAAAACAGGTCCAGGTCTGGTTCTCACAGTGAGTAGGTGGATCAGGTCCATGTTGGGCTCCAGCTGCGGTGTTGTGCTCTGAAGCGTCACCAGTTCATTAAACGTCACGTACAGCTGCTGCATCTTCCCCAGGTGGATCATGTGACCGTCTCCCGTCCAATCAGGAAACAGCACGTGCACAGCGATCAGGTCCTTCAGGTGCACGCCCAGGATCGGGATCTTCAGCGCCTGACACTCGCTGAACGACTTTCTGTACGAGCAGTAGTTATTACTGGACGAGACCAGCTCCGTCAGGTCGCTCCAGGTCTGAGGAGAGACCGGGAAAGACCAGGGTTAGACCGGACTGAACCAGGACAAGAGCGGTTCCGTCAGGTCGCTCCAGGTCTGAGGAGAGACCGGGAAAGACCAGGGTTAGACCGGACTGAACCAGGACAAGAGCGGTTCCGTCAGGTCGCTCCTGGTCTGAGGAGAGACCGGGAAAGACCAGGGTTAGACCGGACTGAACCAGGACAAGAGCGGTTCCGTCAGGTCGCTCCTGGTCTGAGGAGAGACCGGGAAAGACCAGGGTTAGACCGGACTGAACCAGGACAAGAGCGGTTCCGTCAGGTCGCTCCTGGTCTGAGGAGAGACCGGGAAAGACCAGGGTTAGACCGGACTGAACCAGGACAAGAGCGGTTCCGTCAGGTCGCTCCTGGTCTGAGGAGAGACCGGGAAAGACCAGGGTTAGACCGGACTGAACCAGGACAAGAGCGGTTCCGTTAGGTCGCTCCTGGTCTGAGGAGAGACCGGGAAAGACCAGGGTTAGACCGGCCTACACCTGTGTGCTTTACAGCCTACACCTGTGTGCTTAAGCCTACACCTGTGTGCTTTACAGCCTACACCTGTGTGCTTTACAGCCTACACCTGTGTGCTTTAGCCTACACCTGTGTGCTCTACAGCCTACACCTGTGTGCTTTACAGCCTACACCTGTGTGCTTTACAGCCTACACCTGTGTGCTTTAGCCTACACCTGTGTGCTTTACAGCCTACACCTGTGTGCTTTACAGCCTACACCTGTGTGCTTTAGCCTACACCTGTGTGCTCTACAGCCTACACCTGTGTGCTTTACAGCCTACACCTGTGTGCTTTACAGCTGACGTGGATGATGTGGTGAGATAAAGGCTCAGACCTTAAGAACCTCCGGAGCCAGAAATGCGTGGGTGTCTTTGAGTCGACAGATGGAGCTGTGGCTGAGGCCCCCCACCACCGCCATCAGAGTGTTGAAGTTCTGCAGGTGGAGCAGCTTCTGAAGAGACACAACCCCGTTAGACACCACCCACACAGTCCTGGAGTCTCAGCTGGAGCCTCACCTGAGCCACGTGGATGAACTTAGTGATGACCTCGGCTCTGGTCTGAGGGGTCAGTTTACTCAGAACCATGAGCTGGACCCACTGTGAGACTCCGTTAAACAGAGCGATGGAGCGCTCCAGGGTGGGGTTCTCCACCAGGTGACCGTGCACCACGTAGCTCTGGTAATCTGGGAACTACAGGCATCAGAGCATACTACTACCTGCTGTTTTCATGAAAACACTTGTTCTGTATCAACGTAAAAGAACGAACCGATATCCTGCGAATGGACTTGAGCTCGAGGAAGGTGAGGTGCTCCGCCAGCTCCATCGGCTCCAGGTGATCGAACAACAGAGACGCTTTGCCTTTCTTCAGCGTTTTCTTCCTCTGAGTCACTTTACGCATCCAGTCGTACGAGGGGCTGAAGAGAGAAGGGTTAAGGGTTAAACTAATTATCTTAAAGGAATGAGACTGACTCAAACATCACTAGTGAATGAATGAAAAGCCGCTGGGATAGGCTCTAGTCACTGCGACCCCTAACGGGACCTAGCGGTAGAAAATGAATGAATGAATCATTTGTTTAACCAATAGTGAACCTCACTCGTAAAACTATTTTACGCTTGTGTCGAATGAAGCCACTGCTCTGCTGCACCGAACAGAGCTGGGATCAGAGCACTCCTGCCTCAAAGTAAGAGGGTTGTGAGTTCAAACCCCGGCCTTTTTGTGAGGAGTCTGCATGTCCTCCCCGTGTTACTGTGGGTTCTCTCCAGGTACTCCGGTTCCTCCCACCAGAGTGAATGGTTGTCTGTCTCTAAATGTTAATTTTGCGACTAACTGGCCACTGCCTGAGGCCCAAAGCTGCTGGGATAGGCTCCAGTCACTGAGAGTAATGGAGGACAGCAGGGATAAAAACTGAAGCCCAGTCTGTACTGGATAATAATAATAATATTAATAATAATAATAATAATAATAATAATAATAAATAAACAAACAAACGGTGTAAACTGTGGTTTACTTCAGACTGCTGCGTGTTCTGGTTTAAATATTAAATTTAAGGAAGTATTCACATGGTGGAGATGTCGATGAGTTTGTAGTGCAGCTCTGAGCCCAGTTTAGCTGCAGCGTCCCTGAACTCCTCAGTGATCCGGATCAGACCCAAGTCCAGGTTAAACTCAGCCGGGAACGTGACGATCCAGTACCTGAACGCACCACAGCAGACACACACAGGTTACACTACCAAGTACAGAGAGGTCCACTGCTGCTTTAATGACGTTCTTACCTCATTAAGTAACAGATCTTGAGCCGTGTTTCCTCACAGTCGTCTCCTTTAACGCCGCGGTACGTACGGCTTAGGTCAAGGACTTTATACAGAGAAAATCCAACTAAAACCTGTTGAAATCCAACTAAAACCTGTTGAAATCCAACTAAAACCTGTTCAAATCCATCTAACACCTGTTCAAATCCCTATAAAACCTGTCCACACTATATTTATATAACTCGTGGGCTGGTTTTGTGTTTTTGTGCTGGAGGATATATGAAGAGCAGTTTCTGAGCCAGTTCAGACGAAGAGATGTACCATCGATGCATCAGCAGCACGACCCGAGGAAGGACGTGTCCGTTCAGCTCCCCGCAGATATCTGCCCCAGAGACACACACAGTCAGAGTTCTGTCTCACACTGGGGTAAAAGTCTCTCGTCTCTACATTTGGGTTCATAATAACGTCCTGTATTTTCATGATTGTGGAAATGTGGAGTAAATGTGAGTCTGAGGGGTCACTGACCGAAAGCCTGGATCGACTCCTGCAGCAGTTCGTCCAGAGTCGCAGCTTTCCTCAAACTGGACGATCCCATGATGCAACGCTGCAGGAAGTAAAAGGAGGGACAACTTCCTGTTTAACGCACTCCACCAATCAGGGCCTTCCTACGAAAACAGGAGATTTAACATTCATCAGGTTAGATTAGTCCTGGTTTAGACCTGACATAGTCCTGGTTTAGACCTGACCTAGTCCTGGTTTAGACCTGACCCTGGTCTAGTCCTGGTCCAGTCCTGGTCCAGTCCTGGTCCTGAGCTGCAGCTGAACACACGTCACGGAGCCTCAGTGACGTCAGTGATCAATAAAACCTTTGTCTGAACAGAAAGACCTCACTGTTGCCGCGGTGACGAGGGCCATGCATCAACATTAGCTCCGTCTGCGCTAACGCTAACAGCTGAAATGTTTAACTGAAGTTTATTTACCCCGTCTCTATTTAACACCCATCATCTTGCAATTAGTTTTTTTGTTAAATAAAAATTCCAGTGTTTTGTTTGTTTTGTTTTTTCACATTTTCCTTTTGCATAACGTCACATTATAATAAAATCATAAAAAGCTGGTGTCATCATGAAATACTAAAAAAATGTTATTTTCTGAGTTTTAACATTTTAATGTTTTGTGATTAGATGTTTATTAAAATGAGCAGATTCTTGTTACTGATAAATGCACAAATATAAACTGGGATTAGTTTAAATTTACAGTACCTATATAAACTCGATTTATTCTGTCTCCAACACAAAGTTCAGAGCTTCCAGCTGTTTCTGGCTTTGTTCACTAAACATTTAGTTTATGTTTCAAAAGTTAGTCTTGTGTCACAGTTTTATCTAAAGTGGAACAAATAATCACAAAAGTCCAAAACAATGTGTGTAACTTTCACACACTGTGCTCACATAAATATAGATGAATTACAAAAGTCATTTGGTTTGTTTATTCAAAGACTTTCGATCTTGTGTCTGATGATTCTATAATTCCACCTCCAGGAAGAGCAGGTTTATGTAAATACGTCTACGTTTAACACATTCTAAACTGAATAAAGCTTAAGTGATGATAAACTAGTAACAGTTTATAGAATAAGAATGAAATGACTTGTTGGCACAGGTCACAAAACAATGTAACTTGACTAAAGCAGTGAAGGTCACACTGGAAAGAGCTTTTGGAAAGACTGTGGCGCCGAACGTTGAGGGACGAGTTGAATAATAAAATGCTGATCGCTATAAGGGTTTACTGTTTGTGTGATTGTTTTGGAGTCTGAAGGAGGTTCATAAAGCGTGGAGCCACATCATCAGTGTGAGTTTCCCGTCAGAGCTGGTCTTAGACAGGATTTGTCTCCATGAACACAGCCCTGTCTCTGCAGATTGTTTTCACAGACTCTAATGAATCAGAACAGGTTCTGGGTCTGGGGACAATAACATGAAGTAAACCAGGTCCAAACAGGGACTAAACCAGGACTTAAATCAGGCTTTAAGTTCCCACGGTTCTTTAAAACCAAGACCAGTCCAGCCTAAATCTAATCCACTTTTTGTGACTGGACAAAAACTGCCTGTGATTTACAGCTCATTTGTCCCATACACTGTTTTGTTCAGAGTTACATCAGAAATATATGCACCAAATTTAAAACATATACTACAAACTCAATTTCTGGCATCTCATATGGGCTTATTCTATAAAGTTCCAGTTGACCTTATATGGCGGGTGTCGCCACAGTAACACGGTACAAAGTATCGTACCAGTGTCCAAAAAATGTGTCAATAAACTTAATTTTGTCTTGGCCTTGTTAACTGTTGAGTAGAGCCATAGGAATGTGTTTAAAACTACGGCATAATTCCAAAAACAGAACCTGAAAGCCATCGCATCTGTGTCTGGGACCAAACTTCAGGAAGCATGCAGCCCTGAAACATGTTCGAGCAGAAGACGTACTCGAGACTTAACCATAAATCACTTGTATCCACTTCATTTAGTTTGCACTAAAACAGAAAATGATCCATTAACCTCGATCACTGCAAAAAGCCCCAGTCTATTTTAAACTGCACCAAACAAGAAACACACTAGAGGGCGCTGTCGGGCCAAATAACTTCTTCACTACTCGACGTTTGAAGGTTTTGATTTGTTTTTGTGCACTCTCAGGAAAAAAGAATATGAAGTTACCTGATGTTTTTGTCACAAATCTGTAAAGCTCTTTAGGCTCAGTTCTGCTTGAGATTCACATTTTAATGAACCGTACCAGAGCTCAGCAGGAAGTGGGTCTCGGCGCAGGTTTGGTTTGGCTCTGAGGTTCGTCTGGAGCATTCACATTTAACCAAGAGAACCACACTCAGAGCAGCCACCGGAGAACACAGCCCTGGAACAAGCTCAAACAAGGAACCACAGTCCAACAGAGATCAGTCGAGACTCCAGAGTCAAAAGTGAGAGAACACTGTCCTGACCACAGCAGGCAAACCAGGAGCAGGACTACACCAGGACTACACCAGGACTACACCAGGACTAAAGCAGGACTAAAGCAGGACTACACCAGGACTACACCAGGACTAAAGCAGGACTACACCAGGACTAAAGCAGGACTACACCAGGACTACACCAGGACTACACCAGGACTACACCAGGACTAAAGCAGGACTACACCAGGACTAAAGCAGGACTACACCAGGACTAAAGCAGACCTACACCAGGACTAAAGCAGGACTGCACCAGGACTACACCAGGACTACACCAGGACTAAAGCAGGACTAAAGCAGGACTACACCAGGACTACACCAGGACTAAAGCAGGACTACACCAGGACTAAAGCAGGACTACACCAGTACTACACCAGTACTACACCAGGACTAAAGCAGGACTACACCAGGACTAAAGCAGGACTACACCAGGACTAAAGCAGACCTACACCAGGACTAAAGCAGGACTACACCAGGACTACACCAGGACTACACCAGGACTACACCAGGACTAAAGCAGGACTAAAGCAGGACTACACCAGGACTACACCAGGACTAAAGCAGGACTACACCAGGACTACACCAGGACTAAACCAGGACTACACCAGGACTACACCAGGACTAAAGCAGGACTACACCAGGACTACACCAGGACTACACCAGGACTACACCAGGACTACACCAGGACTACACCAGGACTACACCAGGACTACACCAGGACTAAAGCAGGACTACACCAGTACTACACCAGTACTACACCAGGACTTCACCAGGACTACACCAGGACTAAAGCAGGACTACACCAGGACTAAAGCAGGACTAAAGCAGGACTACACCAGGACTACACCAGGACTAAAGCAGGACTACACCAGGACTAAAGCAGGACTAAAGCAGGACTACACCAGGACTACACCAGGACTAAAGCAGGACTACACCAGGACTTCACCAGGACTACACCAGGACTACACCAGGACTAAAGCAGGACTAAAGCAGGACTACACCAGGACTACACCAGGACTAAAGCAGGACTACACCAGGACTACACCAGGACTAAACCAGGACTACACCAGGACTACACCAGGACTAAAGCAGGACTACACCAGGACTACACCAGGACTACACCAGGACTACACCAGGACTTCACCAGGACTTCACCAGGACTAAAGCAGGACTAAACCAGGTGTAAACCAGGAGTACACCAGGAGTACACCAGGACTACACCAGGACTAAAGCAGGACTAAAGCAGGACTACACCAGGACTACACCAGGACTAAAGCAGGACTACACCAGGACTAAAGCAGGACTACACCAGTACTACACCAGTACTACACCAGGACTAAAGCAGGACTACACCAGGACTAAAGCAGGACTACACCAGGACTAAAGCAGACCTACACCAGGACTAAAGCAGGACTACACCAGGACTACACCAGGACTACACCAGGACTACACCAGGACTAAAGCAGGACTAAAGCAGGACTACACCAGGACTACACCAGGACTACACCAGGACTACACCAGGACTAAAGCAGGACTACACCAGGACTAAAGCAGGACTAAAGCAGGACTACACCAGGACTACACCAGGACTAAAGCAGGACTACACCAGGACTAAAGCAGGACTAAAGCAGGACTACACCAGGACTACACCAGGACTAAAGCAGGACTACACCAGGACTTCACCAGGACTACACCAGGACTACACCAGGACTAAAGCAGGACTAAAGCAGGACTACACCAGGACTACACCAGGACTAAAGCAGGACTACACCAGGACTACACCAGGACTAAACCAGGACTACACCAGGACTACACCAGGACTAAAGCAGGACTACACCAGGACTACACCAGGACTACACCAGGACTACACCAGGACTTCACCAGGACTTCACCAGGACTAAAGCAGGACTAAACCAGGTGTAAACCAGGAGTACACCAGGAGTACACCAGGACTACACCAGGACTACACCAGGACTACACCAGGACTACACCAGGACTTCACCAGGACTTCACCAGGACTTCACCAGGACTAAAGCAGGACTAAAGCAGGACTAAAGCAGGACTACACCAGGACTAAAGCAGGACTAAAGCAGGACTAAAGCAGGACTACACCAGGACTAAAGCAGGACTACACCAGGACTACGCCAGGACTAAAGCAGGACTAAAGCAGGACTACACCAGGACTAAAGCAGGCTTCACTAGGACTACGCCAGGACTATACCAGGACTAAAGCAGGACTACACCAGGACTACGCCAGGACTATACCAGGACTAAAGCAGGACTATACCAGGACTACACCAGGACTACACCAGGACTACACCAGGACTACACCAGGACTTCACCAGGACTAAAGCAGGACTACACCAGGACTACACCAGGACTACACCAGGACTAAAGCAGGACTACACCAGGACTACACCAGGACTAAAGCATTACTACACCAGGCCTACACCAGGACTACACCAGGACTACACCAGGACCAAGTTAATGATAAATGGATAAAACAGATTCTTACCCAAGTCTCAAATCCGTGTAAAACCATCAAACCCAGGTCTAAACATCCAGCAGTAAACTTGAGAGAGACCAGGTCCAGTCCAGCCCTAGACCGGTTAGATCTAGACCGGTTGGGTCTGAAGCAGTTGGTCCTGTCAGAGGGACGAGTCTGAGAGACCGTCCTGTTGTAAAGACCGCCCCAGGCCCTCACCGCATCATGTGACCCTCCAGACTCCACCCCCTGTGATGTCATCAGACAGGACTGTTCAATGGAGGTCTGTGAGTGAGGATTTACCAGGACTACACCAGGACTACACCAGGACTAAACCAGGACTAAACTAGGGTTAAACCAGGACTAAACCAGGACTAAACCAGGACTAAACTAGGGTTAAACCAGGACTAAACCAGGTCTACACCAGGACTACACCAGGACTAAACCAGGACTAAACTAGGGTTAAACCAGGACTAAACCAGGTCTAAACCAGGTCTAAACCAGGACTAAACCAGGTCTAAACTAGGGTTAAACCAGGACTAAACCAGGTCTAAACCAGGACTAAACCAGGACTAAACCAGGACTAAACCAGGACTAAACCAGGACTAAACCAGGACTAAACCAGGTGTAAACCAGGAACCGGGTCTATAGAAAGACTAAAGCCAGGACTTGGCTCAGACTAACACTGTGACAGATGTGACCTTGGAGCCGACGGACCACATCTGTTTAAACATCTGGATATTTCTCAGAGAGAAAATTAAAATAAGAAATAAACGAGAGCTTATTTTAAAATGTCATTTAAATTGAGTCTTATCCTAAATCTCGGCTCAACAAAGCTCATATAAACTCAACACAAAACCAAAAAAGAAGCTCCGAGTAGCACCAACAGTGTCTTTAATCACGGGTTCTAACTAACACCAGGAAGTACGACCACATCAGTCCAGTTTTTAGATGTTGCTCAGAGAATATATCTCTGACAGTTCCTTATGAAGCTCCTCGGACTCTGAGAACATCTGGGACAGGCTTCTGCTCGAGTCCAGAGTTAGAACTAAACCTTTAAGTTTCAGCAAAAACCTGGACCAGCCTAAACTTAAACAGTGTTCGCTCCGCCTACATTACAACTTAAAGTATTTTTTATCTGTACTTTTCTTTACAAATGTTTTAATTTTTTTATCTAAATCTTGTAAATTGACTTTTATTCCTGTAAAGAACTTTCCCAGTGTATGTTTGTGCTTTATATTTCAGCCTTGGGCCTTCATCAGGCAGACGGATGAAAAATCTGAAAGAATATTATATTCTGAATGAGCATAAAAGTAAACGCTAAAGAGCAAACGAACGTGTTCCTGTTTTTAGAGTGTTTTGTCCAAACGTTAAATGTCAAGCCTCAGAAAAGAGCTTCATTCTGTGTTTTTCACTAAATACTCTTCAGCTGTAGGTCACTGTCATTATCCTCCCCTCAGAGTCTGCTAAAACTGGACCAAAACTGGGCTAAAACTGGACCAAAACTGGGCTAAAACTGGGCTAAAACTGGACCAAAACTGGGCCAAAACTGGGCTAAAACTGGACCAAAACTGGGCTAAAACTGGACCAAAACTGGGCTAAAACTGGACCAAAACTGGGCTAAAACTGGACCAAAACTGGACTAAAACTGGACTAAAACTGGGCTAAAACTAGACTAAAGCTGGACTAAAGCTGGACTAATACTGGACTAAAGCTGGACTAAAACTGGACTAATACTGGACTAAAGCTGGACTAAAACTGGACCAAAACCGAGCTAAAACTGGACTAAAACTGGGCTAAAACTGGACTAAAACTGGGCTAAAACTGGACCAAAACTGGGCTAAAACTGGACCAAAACTGGGCTAAAACTGGACCAAAACTGGGCTAAAACTGGACCAAAACTGGGCTAAAACTGGACTAAAACTGGGCTAAAACTGGGCTAAAACTAGACTAAAGCTGGACTAAAGCTGGACTAATACTGGACTAAAGCTGGACTAAAACTGGACCAAAACTGGGCTAAAACTGGACCAAAACTGGGCTAAAACTGGGCTAAAACTGGGCTAAAACTAGACTAAAGCTGGACTAAAGCTGGACTAATACTGGACTAAAGCTGGACTAAAACTGGACCAAAACCGAGCTAAAACCGGACTAAAACTGGACTAAAACTGGGCTAAAACTGGACCAAAACTGAGCTAAAACTGGACTAAAACTGGGCTAAAACTGGACTAAAACTGGACTAAAACTGGACTAAAACTGGACCAAAACTGGACCAAAACTGAGCTAAAACTGGACTAAAACTAGGCTAAAACTGGACCAAAACTGGGCTAAAACAGGACCAAAACTGGACCAAAACTGAGCGGAAACTGGACTAAAACTGGACTAAAACTGGACCAAAACTGAGCTAAAACTGAGCTAAAACTGGACTAATGCTGGACTAATACTGGACTAAAGCTGGACTAAAGCTGGACTAAAACTGGGCTAAAACTGGACTAAAGCTGGACTAAAACTGGACTAAAGCTGGACTAAAGCTGGACTAAAGCCGGACTAAAGCCAGACTAAAGCCGGACTAAAGTTAGACTTGTTATTTTATTGATATTGACATAAATTGAACGTAAAAACAGAAGTTGTCTGTGAAGGTTAATAATAAAATAAAATAAAAATAAATAAAAGCATCTGGACTCAGTTTTTCAGGTGAAGATGTTTGTCTCTAATTCCAAGAGACTTTATTAATTCTGAGTTCAACAGGTAAGAGCTTTATCTCTAGAGGGAGGGGCTTAACCTGAAACTAACTCTGATTGGACCAGACTGTTCTGGTCTCACAGTCGTTAGTCAAGGGCAGTGTGACTCTGATGTGAGAGTCATTAGTGACACTGTTCTATTCAGGTGCAGTGTCGTTAGTGTCATAGTTCTAATCAGGTGTTATGTTGGTTGTTCTGGTGAGGCTCTTTAGTTTTAGGTTTAAGAACACTGTAGTAAATACTAGGAAACATAAATCTGAGACCACCTCCTCTGTTCAATGAAGGGTTTTCCATTTTCACAAAAATGTCTTCCTTCAGCCCTCGCTCAAACCATCTGACCTCACTGGACTAAACTCAAAGGAATGTCCTTCTCAACAGCTTCACAAGAGGATGTATCAGCACAGAAGAGCCAGTCCTGGACCTGGAATCCACCTCCACCTCAAAGAGAAAGGACATTCCTTTGAGTTTAGTCCAGTGAGGTCAGATGGTTTGAGAGAGGGCTGAAGGAAGACATTTTTGTGAAAATGGAAAACCCTTCATTGAACAGAGGAGGTGGTCTCAGATTTATGTTTCCTAGTATTTACTACAGTGTTCTTAAACCTAAAACTAAAGAGCCTCACCAGAACAACCAACATAACACCTGATTAGAACTATGACACTAACGACACTGCACCTGAATAGAGCAGTGTCACTAATGACTCTCACATCAGAGTCACACTGCCCTTGACTAACGACTGTGAGACCAGAACAGTCTGGTCCAATCAGAGTTAGTTTCAGGTTAAGCCCCTCCCTCTAGAGATAAAGCTCTTACCTGTTGAACTCAGAATTAATAAAGTCTCTTGGAATTGGAGACAAACATCTTCACCTGAAAAACTGAGTCCAGATGCTTTTATTTAAACCTTTTTTCATAAATAGAAGTTGTTATAATCACATTAGCATGGAGACCATATCTTGTAAAAAATGTGATTATTGTTCTAACTCAAAACACATGGCCTGACACTGATCTAATGTATTTTTCAAAACTGTAAAAGTAATAAAAGTTTCCCAGCAGCTGAATAAACTCACTGCTTTATCTGAACAAACTGATAAAAAAGACTAAAAATAACCTGCTGCTGATAACGTCTCTAAATAATCCAGACTTTAGCTCTTTCTTCACAAAAGGATGTGATGAGCTGTAGCTGCTGTTGTTGCAGAGAAATCAAATAAAATAAAGAATAAACATGCTCCTGATGCATTTATTCATAAATCTGTCGAGCCAGGTCACACGAGGCAATGGTTATTAAAGAACAGGTGTCGCTTCAGCTCAACGCCAGTTTTACAGAAACAAGACGAAATCCTCAACTAAACCAGGGCTAAACTCTGACCTGGGTCAAAAGAAACCAGGATTAAACTGGACTAGGTTTAACACGGGCAGAATTTAAATGTAAACCAAGACTGAAACAAGTCCAAACCTAAACCTATACTTTCAACTAAATACATTTATTCATTTATTTATTTAGCCGAGGCTTTTTCCCAAAGCAACTTACAGTGTTACAGCCACTGGAGGCAAGGTGGGTTGAGTGTCTTGCCCAAGGACACAATGTCAGTATGAACTGTGGGGAATCGAACCGCCTACCTTCGGGTTGAAGGATGACCGCTCTACCCACTGAGCTACTGCCGCCCAAATTAAAAACTTAAAAACATAAGTAAGGACTAAACCAGACCAAAACAAGAACTTAACCCAGACTAAAGCAGGACTAAACACAAGTTACTCCAACTCAAACCAGAGCTGAATCCAAGAGTTAACCAGAGCTGAATCCAAGAGTTAACCAGAGCTGAATCCAAGAGTTAACCAGAGCTGAATCCAAGAGTTAACCAAGACTGAATCCAAGAGTTAACCAGAGCTAAATCCAAGAGTTAACCAGGACTGAATCCAAGAGTTAACCAGGACTGAATTCAAGAGTTAACCAGGACTGAATCCAAGAGTTAACCAGGACTGAATCCAAGAGTTAACCAGAGCTAAATCCAAGAGTTAACCAAGACTGAATCCAAGAGTTAACCAGGACTGAATCCAAGAGTTAACCAGAGCTGAATCCAAGAGTTAACCAAGACTGAATCCAAGAGTTAACCAGAGCTGAATCCAAGAGTTAACCAAGACTGAATCCAAGAGTTAACCAGGACTGAATCCAAGAGTTAACCAGGACTGAATCCAAGAGTTAACCAGAGCTGAATCCAAGAGTTAACCAGAGCTGAATCCAAGAGTTAACCAGAGCTGAATCCAAGAGTTAACCAAGACTGAATCCAAGAGTTAACCAGAGCTGAATCCAAGAGTTAACCAGGACTGAATCCAAGAGTTAACCAGAGCTGAATCCAAGAGTTAACCAAGACTGAATCCAAGAGTTAACCAGAGCTAAATCCAAGAGTTAACCAAGACTGAATCCAAGAGTTAACCAGGACTGAATCCAAGAGTTAACCAGAGCTGAATCCAAGAGTTAACCAGGACTAAATCCAAGAGTTAACCAGAGCTAAATCCAAGAGTTAACCAGAGCTGAATCCAAGAGTTAAACAGGACTGAATCCAAGAGTTAACCAGGGCTAAATCCAAGAGTTAGCCAGGGCTAAATCCAAGAGTTAACCAGGACTGATTCCAAGAGTTAACCAGAGCTGAATCCAAGAGTTAACCAGAGCTAAATCAAAGAGTTAACCAGGACTGAATCCAAGAGTTAACCAGGACTGAATCCAAGAGTTAACCAGAGCTAAATCCAAGAGTTAACCAGAGCTGAATCCAAGAGTTAACCAGAGCTGAATCCAAGAGTTAACCAGGACTGAAACAAAGAGTTAACCAGGACTGAAACCAAGAGTTAACCAGAGCTGAAACCAAGAGTTAACCAGGACTGAATCCAAGAGTTAACCAGAGCTGAATCCAAGAGTTAACCAGAGCTGAATCCAAGAGTTAACCAGAGCTGAATCCAAGAGTTAACCAGCGCTAAATCCAAGAGTTAACCAGGACTGAATCCAAGAGTTAACCAAAGCTGAATCCAAGAGTTAACCAGGACTGAATCCAAGAGTTAACCAGAGCTGAATCCAAGAGTTAACCAGAGCTGAATCCAAGAGTTAACCAGGACTGATTCCAAGAGTTAACCAGAGCTGAATCCAAGAGTTAACCAGCGCTAAATCCAAGAGTTAACCAGGACTAAATCCAAGAGTTAACCAGAGGTGAATCCAAGAGTTAACCAGGACTGATTCCAAGAGTTAACCAGGACTGATTCCAAGAGTTAACCAGAGCTGAATCCAAGAGTTAACCAGAGCTGAATCCAAGAGTTAACCAGCGCTAAATCCAAGAGTTAACCAGGACTAAATCCAAGAGTTAACCAGGACTAAATCCAAGAGTTAACCAGGACTGAATCCAAGAGTTAACCAGGACTAAATCCAAGAGTTAACCAGGACTGATTCCAAGAGTTAACCAGAGCTGAATCCAAGAGTTAACCAGAGCTGAATCCAAGAGTTAACCAGCGCTAAATCCAAGAGTTAACCAGGACTAAATCCAAGAGTTAACCAGGACTAAATCCAAGAGTTAACCAGAGCTGAATCCAAGAGTTAACCAGAGCTGAATCCAAGAGTTAACCAGGACTGAATCCAAGAGTTAACCAGGACTGAATCCAAGAGTTAACCAGGACTGAATCCTAACCTTAACTAAGCCTTAACTAAGACTAAAGCAGGACTTCTCCACGACTGAGCCAAAACCAAACCTAAGACTGACTTTAATCCAGGAGTAACCAGGACCACTTCATAATCACTGCTCAGTCCCAAACTAAACCAAGACTAAACCCGGGCTGAAGCAGGAACTAAACCAGTTCTAAACACAAGTTACCAGACAAACCAGGGCTAAACCTAACCAGGAGTTAATTTAGGAGTTAACTTTAACCAAGACTGGATCAAAAGTAAACTTAAGCCCAAACCCTGGATTATATATCGACTTAATCCAGGACCAACCCAGGCTTAAAAGACCAAAAACTAATAATAAAACCTGAACTATAAACAGATTTAAACTAAGGATCTAAACAGGACTAGACTAAGTCCTAAAACTGGACCAAACAAGTCTAAGCTTAGACCAGGAATAGATCAAGATTAAACCAAGACTAAAGCAGGTGGAACTCTTACCTCATGAGAATTAGTCTGTGTCTCTTTAAAATCCACTGGGTTCTGCTCTGTCCACTGGGTCTGTTGGGAGTCCACTGTTAGTCCACTGTTAGTCCACTGTTAGTCCACTGTTAGTCCTCTGAGTCCTGGTCTCTGTGAGTCCTCTGAGTCATGGTCTCTGTGAGTCCTCTGTTAGTCCACTGTTAGTCCACTGTTAGTCCACTGTTAGTCCTCTAAGTCCTGGTCTCTGTGAGTCCTCTGAGTCCTGGTCTCTGTGAGTCCTCTGTTAGTCCACTGTTAGTCCACTGTTAGTCCACTGAGTCCTGGTCTCTGTTAGTCCTCTGAGTCCTGGTCTCTGTGAGTCCTCTGAGTCCTGGTCTCTGTGAGTCCTCTGTTAGTCCACTGTTAGTCCACTGTTAGTCCACTGAGTCCTGGTCTCTGTTAGTCCTCTGAGTCCTGGTCTCTGTGAGTCCTCTGTTAGTCCACTGTTAGTCCACTGTTAGTCCACTGTTAGTCCTCTAAGTCCTGGTCTCTGTGAGTCCTCTGAGTCCTGGTCTCTGTGAGTCCTCTGTTAGTCCACTGTTAGTCCACTGTTAGTCCACTGAGTCCTGGTCTCTGTGAGTCCTCTGTGAGTCCTCTGAGTCCTGTGAGTCCACCGAGTCCTGGTCTCTGTGAGTCCTCTGTGAGTCCTCTGTGAGTCCTCTGTGAGTCCTGGTCTCTGTGAGTCCTCTGTGAGTCCTCTGAGTCCTGTGAGTCCACCGAGTCCTGGTCTCTGTGAGTCCTCTGTGAGTCCTCTGTGAGTCCTCTGTGAGTCCTCTGTGAGTCCTCTGTGAGTCCTCTGTGAGTCCTCTGTGAGTCCTCTGTGAGTCCTGGTCTCTGTGAGTCCTCTGTGAGTCCTCTGAGTCCTGTGAGTCCACCGAGTCCTGGTCTCTGTGAGTCCTCTGAGTCCTCTGAGTCCGAGCGTGATCCGTGTTTGTCCGAGCGGCGCCCACACTTCCTGCTATTCTTCTCCAAACTTAGTGTTCCTGCCTGTGTTTCCCTGAGCCGTGCTAAATTTAGACCAACAACACGAGGTGAAGAGAGGAAGGACACACACGGCTCTGGACCAGGCTCTGGACCAGGCTCAGACCTGGTCTTAACAGGTCTACACTCACAGGGACACGGCCCAGCTGGGAGTTATGGACCACACACAGGATTAAACCTACAATACTTAAGATTAAATAGAAATAGATAAAGTCACAACCACACAACGGACTAGCGCTGCGCTCAGATGAAAACACTCTCGGCCATGTCTACACTAAAGGCTGGTTTCCTCAGAACGGGTTTGGTTGAGTTTGTTTGAGTTTGTCCTGAAGAGGCTGGTGTTTCCTGAGCTGTGTCCAGAGAGACATCAGCAGCAGACACACAAAAGTCTGATTCTATTTGAGACAAAATCCAGATTCAGATCAGAGTTGGAGTGGACTTTAACACTTCTGCTGCAGAAGAAGAGTTTATCTTTGTAAACTTTAATTTCAGAGGCTGCAGACGTTTGTTTAAGTGGAGACTGAGAATGTGTTTTGAATTCACAAAGTAAGAGCTGAAAGACTCTGAAACACCAGTGTTAAAGCCTTTCACTCAGCACTAACACTTCTGATGTTTACAGACAGAATTGTAAAAACACCTGCTTTGGTGTGGACAGGTCCCTGCTGCTCCTCTTCTCTGATTGGTTTAAACTCCAAGAGGAAGAAATCTGAAACAAACTAACAGCCGTGAAGTGGGGCAGAACAGAAAAGGGATTTTCAGATGCTTCAGGTGTTTTCAGGTTTATTTTGATCTCGTTACTCTTCGTTTGTGTGTGCTCTAACCCGACTCACCCTCACACTCTTCATCATGTCCTCTCTTTTCTCTTTAAACCAGGCTCATTTTTGTTTGGAGTATTTCCCGTTCGATGACGTGCTCTCATTGTTTTGTCTTGGTGAGTTTCTATAAATGTCTGTGAAACAAACACAGCCCACTTCCTGCTGGACTCGCTGGGTTTCGAACCGAGGACAGAGTGGACGCTCGTTAGAGCTGCTCAGAGACAATAGAGTTCAGTGAGTCTTCATCACCTCGTCACATTTTAAAACATGTTCAAGTCCAGCTGAAACCTGTTCAAGTCCAGCTAAAACCTGTTCAAGTCCATCTAAAACCTGTTCAAGTCCATCTAAAACCTGTTCAAGTCTATCTAAAACCTGTTCAAGTCCAGCTGAAACCTGTTCAAGTCCAGCTGAAACCTGTTCAAGTCCAGCTGAAACCTGTTCAAGTCCAGCTGAAACCTGTTCAAGTCCATCTAAAACCTGTTCAAGTCCATCTAAAACCTGTTCAAGTCTATCTAAAACCTGTTCAAGTCCAGCTGAAACCTGTTCAAGTCCAGCTGAAACCTGTTCAAGTCCAGCTGAAACCTGTTCAAGTCCAGCTGAAACCTGTTCAAGTCCATCTAAAACCTGTTCAAGTCCATCTAAAACCTGTTCAAGTCTATCTAAAACCTGTTCAAGTCCAGCTGAAACCTGTTCAAGTCCAGCTGAAACCTGTTCAAGTCCAGCTGAAACCTGTTCAAGTCCAGCTGAAACCTGTTCAAGTCCAACTAAAACCTGTCCAAATCCAGTTAAAACATGTCCAAGTCCATCTGAAACATGTTCAAGTCCATCTGAAACATGTTCAAGTCCAACTAAAACCTGTACAAGTACATCTAAAACCTGTTTAAGTCCAACTTAAACCTGTTCAAGTCCAGCTGAAACCTGTTCAAGTCCATCTAAAACCTGTTCAAGTCCAACTGAAACCTGTTCAAGTCCAACTGAAACCTGTTCAAGTCCAGCTGAAACCTGTTCAAGTCCGTCTAAAACCTGTTCAAGTCCATCTAAAACCTGTTCAAATCCACCTAAAACCTGTTTAAGCCCACCTAAAACTTGTTCAAGTCCATCTAAAACCTGTTAAAATCCAACTAAAACCTGTTCTAATCCAACTAAAACCTGTTCTAATCCAACTAAAACCTGTTCAAATCCAAGTAAAACTTGTTCAAATAAAACTAGTTTAGTGTTGTAAATGCTAACACTGGGGTTCATTCTTGATTTAATCCTGGATTGCCTCTGGTTTAGATCTGTATTTGGCCTAGTTTTTTTTGGCCCAATAAAGACTGATTTAGTCCCTGGTTTTGGTTGTGATTTAATCTGAGATTAGACCTGGTTTAGTCTTGGGTCTGGTCCAGTTCCTTCCAGGTTTAGCCCCAGTTTAGTCCTGGTTTTTGCTCTAGTGTTATTTTAAACCTTATGTTCCATTATTAAAAGCCTGTGACGTTAGACCTGCTTTGATTATGGAAAAAAAAGTTTATGAATTAAATCATTGTGAAACAAATCTTACAGTTTGTGTTTTATTATCGCTGTTTAATTAACAGTGTAATAGAAAAAGTTATTTATTTTAGTTCATGTACAAATCACACAGACGTCAGCCTCAGTCACTTTTTCCATTTTACACCAGAGTCTCTCCAGCGCGTCCCGTAGCAGCTCAAAAAACATACACAACAGTAAAAAATAAAGCTCTCACCGACAAAACCCCCCTTAACACTGTCCCCAAGCGGTTTAAAAGCTTTTATTCTGAAGGCAGAGTGAGAGTGAAAGGCTTGAGATGTGCTTTTGGATTGGTTTGAGACAGGAAACTGCAGCTTTTATTTTGAAGGCAATGCAAAAAGGTAGTTTTTTTCTGTAAACTGTGATTTATCAGTGCGTAGTCGCTCTGGGTTTATCTTTGGTCGTGGTTTAGAGTTTAGTTCTGGTTTATTTTTGATTGAATCCTGGTTCACAGCTGGGTTTAGTCCAGATTATAGTTTTGGCTTTAGGCTTGGGTTCAGTCTTGGTTTAGGGATTCTGGTCTTAGCCCTAGTTTATTCCCGGATTTAACATTTGTTTTAATCTTTATATGGAGTTTAATTGATTTAGAAAAGATTAAACATGAGGCTCTGAACTGTCAAAGCAGAGACTAAATCAATATTAAACCAAAAAAACAGGACTAAAACCAGGTCTAAACGGACTTCAGGACTACTTCAGGACTACACCAGGGCTAAACCAGGGCTTTACTTAAATGCAACACAGTTTGATTTAAGGCTTTGAATAGACAATTATTTTGAAAATCTCCATCACATGAAAGACTAAAATGTTTTTGTGATACGAAGAATGTGTTGGTGATGTTGGGATGAACTGTACTGACTTGAGTTTAGTCCTGGTTTAGACCCCGTTTAGTTCTTGGCTTTAGTCTTTAGTCCTCCTTGGTTTAGATTAGCTTAATCCTGGTTTACTTTAAATCCTGGTTCATTGCATATCTATATTTTAGTTTATTCTTTGTTTGTTTTTTCTCAGCTCAGCCCTGGTTTAGTCCGGGTTTTAAGTCCTTGGTCTAGTCCTGGTTTAAGCCACGTTTTAGACCAGGTTTGGTCCTGGTTCTACTTTGGTTTAGTCTGGATTCCCATGGCACAATGTCCCGTAATATTTCAGCACAAAATAATCTAACTTTACTTTGAAGGATCAGCCCTTGGTGTTTTTGCAGAAAGCAGTTTTATTTCAAAGCTGGCTAAACGGAAACTTTGTGATTGTTTTAACTTTTGAGCAGCAGCATCAAAAACAGCTTTTATTCTGAAAGCAGACTAAAAAGCTTTTACATAGATTTTTTTAATTGAATGAAATTGAAGCAGCTTCATTTTGATTTGAGAAGGTTTTGGAAAAGCTTTAGGTTCGCTCTAATGACAGGAAGCAGGTTTTATTTTGAAGGCAAAGGGACGGCAATGGAGAGGAAGTAGACAGCTGACCTGGGCTTATTTAAATATCCATAAACATCAGTGAGTCTGGGCAGAAGCACAGAGATCCCCCAGCGAACGTCCGAAGGGTTTGTCAAAAGCTAAACTCTTTCAAAACAAAAGCATAAAAAAAGACAAAGTACAGTTTATACAAATGGAGTTTTCTGTTTTACACAAAGGCACCAGTGAAGTTTGAGTCCGAACAGTGCAGATTTATGGGCTTTTTAGAAATGTGTTTGTGATGCAGTCATTTTCAGGTTCACAGAACTTTGTGGAATAGAAAATAAAAAGTATTAGGACCTTTCAAAAGTGTAACGTAAGCTTAACACACTTTTTTATAAAACTCTCATATACTTTAAACCTGAAACATTTGTGATTGATTAAGCTTCAAGCAGCAGCAGAAACCAGCTTTTATTTTGAAGCCAGAATTAAAAACTGCTTTTACCAATGAGAGACAGAAACATAATGCTTAAATTGTTCAGATATTTTAAAATGGCTGTATTTTTCTGGCTATTATGTGAATAAATATTAGAAAATGTAGAAATGCAAATGACCAAATTCTATTTTCAAGGGTTATTCATTGTTTTAGGAAACCTTCGGCCAAATTTGATCCAAGTGTGAACGTGAAAACCTGCAGCAGCCCAGTTTGAGCAGAGTCCTGTGTGAGATCTGTCAAAGTGTAACAGTCCAGTTCAGGCGTAGCGCCCCCTGGTGTCCTCACTGCGCGTGCCGTCTCTGTTTGTGTCGCCGTCTCCGAGGACTGTGGGGCGGAGTCTCCTTGATGCAGTAGTTGGGTTTTCCGGCGGACGAAGCCGGGCAGACACTCGCAGCGATAGGAGCCCACGCTGTTGATGCACTGAGCGTTTTTACACAAAGACATGCGTCGGTTCAACTCCGAGCACTCGTTCACGTCTGGAACAAAGAGATTAGACTTTTATCCTTCATTAGAACCTATTCAAATCCACCTAAAACCATCTCAAATCCATCTAAAACCTGTTCAAATCCACCTAAAACCTGTTCAAATCCACCTAAAACCTGTTCAAATCCACCTAAAACCATCTCAAATTCATCTAAAACCTGTCCAAATCCACCTAAAACCATCTCAAATCCACCTAAAATCTCTCAAATCCAACTAAAACCTGTTCAAATCCACCTAAAACCTGCTCAAATCCATCTAAAACCTGCTCAAATCCACCTAGAACCTGTTCAAATCCACCTAAAACCATATCAAATCCACCTAAAACCATATCAAATCCACCTAAAACCTGCTCAAATCCATCTAAAACCTGTTCAAATCCACCTAAAACCTGTTCAAATCCACCTAAAACCATCTCAAATCCATCTAAAACTTGTCCAAATCCACCTAAAACCTGTTCAAATCCATCTAAAACCTGTTCAAATCCACCTAAAACCTGCTCAAATCCATCTAAAACCTGCTCAAATCCACCTAGAACCTGTTCAAATCCACCTAAAACCATATCAAATCCACCTAAAACCATATCAAATCCACCTAAAACCTGCTCAAATCCATCTAAAACCTGTTCAAATCCACCTAAAACCTGTTCAAATCCATCTAAAACCTGTCCAAATCCATCTAAAACCTGTCCAAATCCACCTAGAACCTGCTCAAATCCACCTAGAACCTGCTCAAATCCACCTAAAACCTGTTCAAATCCACCTAAAACCTGTTCAAATCCATCTAAAACCTGTTCAAATCCACCTAAAACCTGCTCAAATCCATCTAAAACCTGCTCAAATCCATCTAGAACCTGCTCAAATCCATCTAAAACCATTTCAAATCCACCTAGAACCTGTTCAAATTCATCTAAACCCTGCTTAAATCCATCTAAAACCTGTTTGAATCTGTCCAAAAGTTGTTTGAATCCATCTAATCTATCCTTAAACATACCGTTTTAATGTCGGATTTCAGATACTCGTAATAGATTTGGTCAATTCCCAGTTAATTTTTGGCTACTCCTTAAAAAACATTTCTTATTTCGTACCAATACAGGCCATCCGGGACAGGTCCAGAGAGAACCCGTCGAAGCAGTCGCAGGTGTATCCCTCCTGAACCCGAACACAGCGGCCGTTCTCACAGCCGTTCAGGATCCCACACTCTTCGGCCTGGAGCCCCTCGAACGCGTTCACAGACCCTGAAACACATAACATTAAAAACTCAATAGAATTCACTGAATCTAAAACTATCTCAACCAAAAGACTTTAACTGAGAAGAGTGTAGTTCCTCTGTTACACAGCAGGGGGCAGAAGATCCTTTTTGTTTAAATGGTAGATAAAATTAGAAGATGAAAGGACCTTTCTTAATTAGACTAGACAAATACTGTTTGGAGAATTTTGTGATAATTTTGTTAGATGTTGCAGCTAAAATGTACATTTTTACATTTCAACAATGTCACTGATGTGTAGTGGCTTTAGAGCAGTTAAATTGATTTGTTAAACAAGTTTCAGTTGGATTAGAACAAGTTTCAGTTGGATTAGAACAGGTTTCAGTTGGATTAGAACAAGTTTCAGTTGGATTAGAACAGGTTTCAGTTGGATTAGAACAGGTTTTAGGTGGATTTGAACAGGTTTTAGTCCTCTTTATTTGTATACTCACGCTGTTCGTTGTCGTAGTACAGAGCAGGCTGTTGGTCTGGAGCAGAAAAATAGTCCGGACTCACTTCATATTCGTGAACAGGACCTGCCACCAGAGCGTCCCGGCCGTAAGGACGACGACCGGCTCCGACAGGAAGGTTACACATCGACGCATAGTCCTCTGGAAAAAATTTTCTTTACATTAATGGAATGATGGACTAAATTGGAATTAGCAGTATATTACCAGTATCACTGAGTATTGGTGGGTGTATTACCAGTATCAGTGAATATCAGTGGATGTATTACCAGTATCAGTGAATATCGATGGCTGTATTACAAATATCAGTGAGCATCAATGGGTGTATTACCAGTATCAGTGAGTATCGATGGATGTATTACCAGTATCAGTGATTATCAGTGGGTGTATTACCAGTATCAGTGAATATCGATGGCTGTATTACAAATATCAGTGAGTATCAGTGGGTGTATTACCAGTATCAGTGAGTATCGATGGATGTATTACCAGTATCAGTAATTATCAGTGGGTGTATTACCAATATCAGTGAGTATCGGTGGCTGTTTTACCAATATCAATGAGTATCGGAGGGTGGATTACCAGTATCAGTGAGTATCTATCAGTGTATTACCAGTATCAGTGCGTATCGGTGGGTGAATTACCAGTATCAGTGAGTATCTGTCGATGTATTACCAGTATCAGTGAGTATCGGTATTTGTATTACCAATATCAATGAGTATCGGTGGGTGAATTACCAGTATCAGTGCATATCGGTGGGTGAATTACCAGTATCAGTGCGTATCGGTGGGTGAATTACCAGTATCAGTGCGTATCGGTGGGTGAATTACCAGTATCAGTGAGTATCGGTGGGTGAATTACCAGTATCAGTGAATATCAGTGGATGTATTACCAGTATCAGTGAATATCGATGGCTGTATTACAAATATCAGTGAGTATCAGTGGGTGTATTACCAGTATCAGTGAGTATCGATGGATGTATTACAAATATCAGTGAGTATCAGTGGGTGTATTACCAGTATCAGTGAGTATTGATGGATGTATTACCAGTATCAGTGATTATCAGTGGGTGTATTACCAATATCAGTGAGTATCGGTGGCTGTTTTACCAATATCAATGAGTATCGGAGGGTGGATTACCAGTATCAGTGAGTATCTATCAGTGTATTACCAATATCAATGAGTATCGGAGGGTAAATTACCAGTATCAGTGAGTATCTGTCAGTGTATTACCAATATCAGTGCGTATCGGTGGGTGAATTACCAGTATCAGTGAGTATCGGTGGGTGAATTACCAGTATCAGTGAGTATCGGTGGGTGAATTACCAGTATCAGTGAGTATCGGTGGGTGAATTACCAGTATCAGTGAGTATCGGTGGGTGAATTACCAGTATCAATGAGTATCGGTGGGTGTATTACCAGTATCAGTGAGTATCGGTGGGTGAATTACCAGTATCAGTGAGTATCTGTCAGTGTATTACCAGTATCAGTGAGTATCGGTGGGTGAATTACCAGTATCAGTGTGTATCGGTGGGTGAATTACCAGTATCAGTGCGTATCGGTGGGTGAATTACCAGTATCAGTGTGTATCGGTGGGTGAATTACCAGTATCAGTGAGTATCGGTGGGTGAATTACCAGTATCAGTGAGTATCGGTGGGTGAATTACCAGTATCAGTGAGTATCGGTGGGTGAATTACCAGTATCAGTGAGTATCGGTGGGTGAATTACCAGTATTAGTCGGGGGACACAGGGCACACTCCATGCCCCAGGCCTCTCCGTACAGACAGCAGCACTCGGTGTAGGTGGTCTTCCTGTCGGGGCCCAGAGGGTCAGTACAGGTCCTGGACTCAGACACCACCTGCCAACACACGCCCTGGAAGTCCACATGCTCCAGATCATGTGGTTCTAAATGCAGAGTTTGGAAAAAGACTAGCATGTTAACATGTGTCGTTTTCCGAGTCCACAACGTAAGCTGTATATGTAGTATATGAAAAGTCTCACCTGGGACGTCCAAGGAAAAGACACACTGGTTGCGGCTGGGGTCCCAGATCATTGGTTGACTGCAGAAACACATGAAGGAGCCGTCTGTGTTCAGACACTCTCCTCCTGCGCAGACCGACTCGTCCAGACACTCGTTTATATCTGGACAGTAAAAGTGCAAATATCCGTCACATTTAAGACCACAAGATTGACATACAAATATATTTTTATTAATGAAAAATAATCACATTGTAGAAAAACCTTTCAGTTATTTTACAGATGCTCCATTTTGTATCAGACGCTACACAAGGGCTGAAGATTAACTAAAACATTCAAGTTAATCCTTGTTTTATACATACTGACCAATCCTAACATTTAAAGATGGATCAATAGACGCTCAATGAAAAATAAAAGATTAACAAATAAAGCAAGATTTCTGTTTGTGATGTAATCACCCCTTTATCTGATCTAGAGTCAAAATGATTACCTCTAAAATGTTTAATTATAGCATTTTCCTGTTCTTTTCTAAATGGACTTATATTAAAAGCGCTGCTGTTTCAGTGCTGTCTCTGGTTCTATTCTCGGTCCGGGCCGAGTGTGTGGTGTTTGGCAGAGCTGCTTCAGGAGCCGTTCGTAAAAGTCTCTGTAAGTCCACCTTTTATTGTTGTGAAAGAAAAATGTAAGAAATGCAGTGAAAAGCCAAAGTTCGGTCTTTGTGCGGTCCATCTTTACGCTTTTCCAAATACATTCCTGTCGCTGCAGACGCACATCAGAGCAGTGTTTAAATGAAAAACAGCAGAACGTTGTTTCAGCTGAGGCTCCGACTCTTCGTATTTCACCTTCATCCAGAGACTTTTATTATGTCTCTTATTCTCACAGCTGGATGAAACCACTCGGTACAGTTTGTGATCAGCTGTTCGACTTATTGTGCAATATTTTTCTGTTTTGTGATAACTGCTTTTATGGGACAATTATTAGACACAGGTCAAAAACAGAAAACAGCCATCCCTTTCATTAGTACCTTTTTCCACTCACTTTATTGTGGAATATACATGTCTTTGTCTCATTTTCATCCTAAATAAATAAGTTTTTTTTTGCTGTTTTTTCCTTTTGTCCTGTGTGTAGACGCTGTGTCCTGTACCGAACACACTCGTCTTCTTTACTAAAACAATAGAACGCAGCATTAAAGGAGACAGCACTGTTTTTCTGTTTTTCGCAGGTTGAGCATAAATTAGACGGAGAGAACTTCACACCGATAAACAAAAAGATCAAAAATAAGAATCCTATTGGGCTTAGTTTTATAAGAACTACAAAAAAATAAGATGGCTGCATCTTTAACGACATGAAAAAAGGAGCTGGGATTGAACCATCAACCTCAAGATAAATTTCTGTTTAGAAATATTACAATAAATGTTACATACAATTGTCAAATATAGCTCTTTTTTGTTGTATGTAAACTATAGCAGCACTATAGTTCCTGATTTTACCTGAAGTCATTTAGATTTTAGTTTTTGTGCGTTCTTGGGTTTTCTGTAAAAGTCCTGAGACTTAAAAATGGCAGTAAATTATAGCTTTAAGGTCCAATATTGATATTTCATTCATTTACTCTCCTCTGTCTTCCTGTTTGTTGTCTTTGCTGTTTTGAATCCACCCACTGCTCTTCTGTTAATCGACTTTTACAAACCTGCTCCTTCAGCTGTGAGAGTTACGTTTCTTTGTAAAGTCGAGAACATTAATAAAGCTGATTATTGGTAAGTTCTGACCTCTGCACTCGAGCCTCTGTGGGTCGTAGTCCTGACCGGTTTTACAGTAGCACTCGTAGCTGCCCTCAGTGTCCAGACAGAAGCCCCCTTTACACACCTCCTGACCGAAGAGCAGGCACTCGTCTGCGTCTGAAACACAACAGTCCCAAGGGTTTGTCTGTGCTCCGAGGCCCCCTGGTGGGCCACGGAGGTTCATAAAAATAACTTTAGTTAGAAAATACTATTCTCTGTGGTGTGGAAAAATATTGTAACGAAGCAATTTTTTTAGCCCAACACCTGTTGTTTCTGTTTTTTAAATAGTCTTTTATCTGAGTGAAGGGTTAGGGTTAGGGTGGGAAGAGTTGATGTATTAAGAAATAACGTCGAGGCTAAAGTCTCTAAAAAGATGAGGTCAGTAGTTGTCCAGATTCCTGTTGCCCCAGGTCAGTGGAGGACAATATTTTAATCTGAAGATGGCAGCCACGATAGTCTGCCGCGCATCGATCCTGAATCTATTCGTCTGATAAACCACTGACCAACGGCTGGAACAGCGACATTCAACAAATGACTTTGTGACTTTGGAAGATAACAGAACTTATCACTGGAGGTGTTGGGGTCATAACCATTAGTTCTTTCTGTCGTCGCGTCACCGTTAGAGAGAGGTTTTGTACCTTTGTAATGAGTCTTGGAGGGGACACTGTAGAGTGAGTCTGCTGCAGGAACAAAGCCCCTCCCAGACGGACACATCTGATTAAACTGATCTGAAACGAGACACAAACCAAAGACATTTACAGAGAAGCGTTGTAGAGCCACTGATCTGAGGCCAGCCTGTTGGGTTTGTCTGGTTAAACGATAGGAAACAAACTCCAAACAGAACAGGTTTGTACGTCCAAGAAACACACACAAATACACACACAAATAACATTAAAGGCTTTTCTTTCTTTGGCTTCAGTAGAAACACTTGTCTCCGCTTCATTAGTTTGCACCAAAACAAAAACCATCCAGTTAATTCTGTTTGTCCGCCGAGCGTTCACTGTTTCTCATTTTATTCATTCATTCATTCATCTTCCTCCTTTCCTCCCCTTCGGGCTCGTGGGGGGCTGGAGCCTATACTATTATTTTTCACTCAGTGACGTCATCTGCACCCCACTTTATCCAAATTTTTAAAAAAGTGTGCGGCAGTCAACTGGGCAGCAATAACATCAGATCGTTCTGATAAAAAAACCTTTCGTTAATAAACGTGTCAGGTTTCTGAAGCGCGGCTGCAGCTGCTGTGATGCATGTGAAGGTGACAGAAAGCAGAGTGTGGAACAGACCGGTGCCGTTGACGGGACAGGGGTGCACCTCACAGTTGTCGCCCCATCCTGCTCCCAAGGTGCAGCAGCACTCCTCCAGAGTCACCGAGCTGGTCAGAACGCTCTCACACAGGTTCTCATCGTTCAGACGGAAGTAGCACTCTTTACGCTCCACCGACGACACTGAGGGAACACGTGGGCCGTGCAGAGGTTTGCAGAGGAAATGAGAATTAAACAGAAATGTTGGCTTTGTGTTACAGAGTGAACAAATACCAGAGGGAGCTGGAGGGAGGGGCTTAAAGACAGACACTGTTTGAGAAGAAAAGTCTCCAAACCTAACAGCACCAACTCATCCAACAAAAACATCTGACTGAATTCAAAACACACTTTCTTTGGAAGTACTTTGGCTAGAACCTGAATATTATTTAAATCTACTCTCTCTACTTCCTGATGCAGAGAAGAAAAGCTGCCATGTTGCTCAGTAGAGTTGGGCACCAGTGCTTTATTGTGTGAAGCTTTTGTTGCCAAAATATTACAGCAGCTTTAATCTGTCTGAGCTGAAGTGCATTTTTTATGTTTAATCCTGTTTTAGCCCTACAACAGCAGACTTTCTGTACAGAAGATAATCAAACATTAATGGAAGCCTCTTCTCTTGCTTTAAAGTAACTGCTTTGAGTCTTGTGTTGAAATGTGTCTTACTATACTTTATGTATTGAGCATATCCTGGCTTTAGTGTGTTTGTGTCCTGTTCAGAGTCTGACCTGTGGGTAAAGGCTGACACTTGGCCACCATGCCGTTGTACTTCTGTCCAACGGGACACACGCAGCGGAAGGAACCGTTCATGTTCACACACTCAGCCTCTCCACAAACACTGCTCAGGAGCTCGCACTCGTTCACGTCTGAAAAACACAAAGTCAGAGCAGGTCCATGTCGTGTCTGATCATCTCTGCACTTTAAGATTATTATATTTAAATGATCTGATTATGTTCTGTGTGTCATCCAGTTTTCTTCTGGGGAGACTTTGTTAGGGTTACTCTTTGGTCCCGATGACTGAGTCCTGGACTAAGACTTAAGACCCGACCTGAACAGAATCCTCAGAGCCTCGACTCCAACAAATGCAGATTAGATTAGAATATGCCATATTTTGATAACTTTAAGGACTTGACTTAACTCAAATTAATAAGTTAAGACTCGGACTTGTAGTTTAAGTGATGATAACTCGACTCGGACTAGTCTTCAGTGACTTGGACTTAAACACTGTGAACTTGAAAGGAAAGGGATGTCTTTAAGTGAGACATTTTTCCTTTATAACCTCAGACTTTGACAGATTTTAGAGCCTCTCAAAGAGAGTCACCAGGCTTTAGTTGCTTCTAAACACAGTATATCCAGAACAGGTTTAGATCTAGATTAGAGAATGAGCCCAGTTCTGACCGACACAGCTGCGTCCGTCGACAGACTCCTGAAAGCCCTGGTCACACAGACACCAGTACGAGCCCAGTCTGTTCTCACAGAATCCATAAGGGTCACACAGAGTCTCGTTCAGGCCACACTCATCGATGTCTGCAACAGAAGAAGAGGAACAGACGGATCCACTTTAATGCACTTCGCTTTTAAAACAGCAAAATGAGCAGGACAAGAGTAAAAGTTATGCATCTTATAAGAGAAAGTAGTATTGAAAGATCCTGAAGACTGAGCACAAACGAGAACTCCTCCTCCTTCCTTCACTTTAACCCTTTCGATGCAGCAGGTCTCAGTGATGTGCTGCAGCTGTGTTCTGTCTGGCTCTGCTCTTTGCATAAATCTGAGTCTTCTGCACATATCCTCTTCGTCTAGACGCAGCTCAGAGACTTCCTGTTCCTCTTCTGTTTTCATAACTCCATCACAAACAGACGTCTTTTCTTTTGTACCACACACGAGACGAACAGCTTTGGTAACAGTGTCAGTATTTGGTGTGGTCTGTTTGTGTGGTCTTACCGTCGCAGGAGGGAGAGTGGAGGCTGGTGGTGAAGCCGCTCTCGCAGACGCACACATACGAGCCCTCGGTGTTCAGACACTCGCCGTGAGGAGAGCACAGGTCTGAGTCCTGCACACACTCGTCCACATCTGAACAAACACACACAACAATATGTTCAATGCACGAAGAACAGTCCAGGAATAAACTGACTCTGAGAACGATTTTGAAATAGAAACACCAAATCAGAAATTTAATCCACAGTCCATGAGACCATTCAAAGCCAAGAATACAGAGACCACAGTTTCACTCAAAGTATATATAGTTTTGAGCTGTAATTTGGCACAAGTCAAATGGAGTATTTTAAAACATTTGGTTTAACATTGTTAATAAGATTATGTGAAATTTATTGGTTCAACTACAGTAAAAACACCTTTCACCTGGAGCTGTGCAGGAGGTGGAGTTACCTGTGCAGGAGGTGGAGTTACCTGAGCAGGAGGTGGAGTTACCTGTGCAGGAGGTGGAGTTACCTGTGCAGGAGGTGGAGTTACCTGTGCAGGAGGTGGAGTTACCTGTGCAGGAGGTGGAGTTACCTGAGCAGGAGGTGGAGTTACCTGTGTATGAGGTGGAGTTACCTGTGCAGGAGGTGGAGTTACCTGTGTATGAGGTGGAGTTACCTGAGCAGGAGGTGGAGTTACCTGAGCAGGAGGTGGAGTTACCTGAGCAGGAGGTGGAGTTACCTGTGTATGAGGTGGAGTTACCTGTGTATGAGGTGGAGTTACCTGAGCAGGAGGTGGAGTTACCTGTGCAGGAGGTGGAGTTACCTGTGTATGAGGTGGAGTTACCTGTGCAGGAGGTGGAGTTACCTGAGCAGGAGGTGGAGTTACCTGAGCAGGAGGTGGAGTTACCTGAGCAGGAGGTGGAGTTACCTGTGTATGAGGTGGAGTTACCTGTGCAGGAGGTGGAGTTACCTGTGTATGAGGTGGAGTTACCTGAGCAGGAGGTGGAGTTACCTGAGCAGGAGGTGGAGTTACCTGTGTATGAGGTGGAGTTACCTGTGCAGGAGGTGGAGTTACCTGTGCAGGAGGTGGAGTTACCTGTGCAGGAGGTGGAGTTACCTGTGTATGAGGTGGAGTTACCTGAGCAGGAGGTGGAGTTACCTGTGCAGTAGGTGGAGTTACCTGAGCAGGAGGTGGAGTTACCTGTGTATGAGGTGGAGTTACCTGAGCAGGAGGTGGAGTTACCTGAGCAGGAGGTGGAGTTACCTGAGCAGGAGGTGGAGTTACCTGTGTATGAGGTGGAGTTACCTGAGCAGGAGGTGGAGTTACCTGAGCAGGAGGTGGAGTTACCTGTGCAGGAGGTGGAGTTACCTGTGTATGAGGTGGAGTTACCTGTGCAGGAGGTGGAGTTACCTGAGCAGGAGGTGGAGTTACCTGTGCAGTAGGTGGAGTTACCTGAGCAGGAGGTGGAGTTACCTGTGTATGAGGTGGAGTTACCTGAGCAGGAGGTGGAGTTACCTGAGCAGGAGGTGGAGTTACCTGTGCAGGAGGTGCTGTCCTGGTTGAAGCCCTCGGTAAACCCTGAGGGACAGATGCAGGAGTACGAGCCCATGTTGTTGACACAGTGTCCGGCTCCACAGGGGTTCGACTCCAGACACTCGTTCACGTCTGAAACACAGGTGTTGCAGTAAAACCAGGGCACGTGCTCATAAATGATAAGGTGTCTGTAACATGTCTGTACCGTCACACTGGTGTCCCGAGGGAGAGGCCCTGAAGCCCGGGCCACACTGACACCTGAAGGAGCCCTCAGTGTTCATACAGTGGCCCCTGGTGCAGACGCGCTGGTCCTCACACTCGTCTATATCTGTGATCACAAACAGGAAGTACTTTACTTTTAATCAGACCCTACTGTCTGACAAAACATCTTAAACAGGCCACAAGACACGTCACAACACCATCATGTGACACTTCTGACGAAGGCTACAGGACAAAATTATTGAAGGTAAAGAAACCCTCGCTGCTGCCTGATCAAAAGTAAATTATTCCTAAAAACTTGAAACTGAAGACAGTGAACACGTAAGGTCGCACCGTAAGTGATATATGAAAACGTAAGACAAAATTAAAGACCTACAAATAACCTAGAATAAGTCACTCCATAAACAATGATGTCATTTTCCAGGAAAACAACTTAAACTGGAAACTCTGAGTCCAAGGAGGTGCATGAACGCAGCTTAAGCTTAAAAATTTAAACAAACAACATTTGAGTTATTAAGAACTCTGTTGTTAGAGCTGCACTGACTGGAGCTAAACCATACGAGGTCTTTCTGAGCCTCAAGTCCAGATGGTGTCGCTCACTGAGGTCTGAGGTGTTCACTGTGACTCTGAGGTGTTCACTGTGACTCTGAGGTGTTCACTGTGACTCTGAGGTGTTCACTGTGACTCTGAGGAGTTAACTGTGACTCTGAGGTGTTCACTGTGACTCTGAGGGGTTCACTGTGACTCTGAGGGGTTCACTGTGACTCTGAGGAGTTAACTGTGACTCTGAGGAGTTCACTGTGACTCTGAGGAGTTCACTGTGACTCTGAGGAGTTCACTGTGACTCTGAGGAGTTCACTGTGACTCTGAGGGGTTCACTGTGACTCTGAGGGGTTCACTGTGACTCTGAGGAGTTCACTGTGACTCTGAGGAGTTCACTGTGACTCTGAGGAGTTCACTGTGACTCTAAGGTGTTCACTGTGACTCTGAGGAGTTCACTGTGACTCTGAGGTGTTCACTGTGACTCTGAGGAGTTCACTGTGACTCTAAGGTGTTCACTGTGACTCTGAGGAGTTCACTGTGACTCTGAGGTGTTCACTGTGACTCTGAGGTGTTCACTGTGACTCTGAGGAGTTCACTGTGACTCTGAGGAGTTCACTGTGACTCTGAGGTGTTAACTGTGACTCTGAGGTGTTAACTGTGACTGAGGTTTGGACAAAACACTGCAAACTTTAGAGGATCATTCCAAGGTGAGATCTGCCAAGACTCTTTTTGGTTTGATCCTGTGGGAAAATACACTGGATAATATTAAAACATAATGCTGTCCCACCTTCACAGCGTCCTCCTCGTCCCTGGAAACCACCTGGACACGAGCCACAGCTGAATCCTCCAGGAGCGTTGTAACAGATCCCAGACGGACACAGCGTTCTGTTCACACACTCATCGATATCTGCACAAACAGGAACAGGGTCAGTTAACGATTAGACAGAGTTAGTCCGGTCTTAGACCAGGTCCAGACTCACGGAGGTCAGTGTTAGTCCAGTCTTAGACCAGGTCCAGACTCATGGAGACAGAGTTAGTCCAGTCTTAGACCAGGTCCAGACTCATGGAGACAGAGTTAGTCCAGTCTTAGACCAGGTCCAGACTCACAGAGGTCAGTGTTAGTCCAGTCTTAGACCAGGTCCAGACTCACGGAGGTCAGAGTTAGTCCAGTCTTAGACCAGGTCCAGACTCACGGAGGTCAGAGTTAGTCCAGTCTTAGAGCAGGTCCAGACTCACGGAGGTCAGAGTTAGTCCAGTCTTAGAGCAGGTCCAGACTAATGGAGGTCAGAGTTAGTCCAGTCTTAGACCAGGTCCAGACTCAGAGGTCAGTGTTTGAAGGAGACAGAGTTAGTCCAGTCTTAGACCAGGTCCAGACTCAGAGGTCAGTGTTTGAAGGAGACAGAGTTAGTCCAGTCTTAGACCAGGTCCAGACTCACGGAGGTCAGAGTTAGTCCAGTCTTAGACCAGGTCCTGGACACTTGTGTGGTAAAATAAAAGCCACATTCCGGACACACATTTCTGACAGTTCATGTGTAAAAACAGTCCACATTTATTTCCAGATGTTGTATTAAATAATGTCTAGGGCCAACCCAGAGTTTGACCTAAACATAGATTTAAAGCAAAGTGGAATCACCACAAAAGCCAAAGACGGCTTCATAAATCTTGCACCACTCCTGCACCTGCTGCTTCGGTCCGACACAGAACAGAGGTGGGCACTGGTTTTGGTAAATCCAGACCAAATCCCTGGAGTTTAAATGTGGAAGCAGATGTTTAATGTATTAAACAAAACCAAATGTAGACCTAAATGTAGCACAGAAATCAAACTGGGACAAAACACTGACAGGTCCTTATTTAGACGTGCATCGTTTTTTTTGGATAAGCTGCATCTTTAACCAGTTAAATCTAAATTATGGTGAGTGGTAGAAACAAAAATGTGGATGTTGCAGCTGTTGGGTGTGTTTTTGGTTTTGACCTAAAATTACAAAACAGATGCATCTGAAGCTGGGTTATTTTAAAGGAGTCCACACACAGTTCTTCTCATGAGCAGTGTTCCAGGGTTACACAGGCTTTAGTTTCCCCTGGACTTTAACACAAGTGGACCATTAGTTTGATTTACTGTAATATATTTGTTTTTTTGTGGATAAGCTCATGTTGTGTATTTTTGGGAGGATTTTAATTTGCTGTAATGCCAAACATCTGAGTTTGACTTGTCTGCTACAAAGGCCTGACCATCTAATTCCAAAGTTTGGAGACTAAAACAAAAAAGGACGGAGACTTTTCTAAACGTTTGGATTCTACAGACGGATTTTTAAACGTAAAAACGGAGCAGCTGGTGTTACTAACCGACACAGGAGGTCCCGTCTTCGTCGACGTTAAACCCAGGAGGACACTCACAGAGGAAGCTGCCCTCAGTGTTTCTGCAGCGGCCTCCAGAACACAGCGCCCGGTTCTGCTCACACTCGTCCACGTCTGAAAAAACACACACACCGGCTTTAAACCAACACACCGACTTTAAACCAACACACACCGGCTTTAAACCAACACACACCGGCTTTAAACCAACACACCGACTTTAAACCAACACACCGACTTTAAACCAACACACACCGGCTTTAAACCAACACACACCGACTTTAAACCAACACACACCGACTTTAAACCAACACACCGACTTTAAACCAACACACACCGGCTTTAAACCAACACACACCGACTTTAAACCAACACACACCGGCTTTAAACCAACACACCGACTTTAAACCAACACACACACACGGCTTTAAACCAACACACCGACTTTAAACCAACACACACCGACTTTAAACCAACACACACACTTTAAACCAACACACCGGCTTTAAACCAACACACACACCGGCTTTAAACCAACACACCGACTTTAAACCAACACACACGGCTTTAAACCAACACACACACACCGACTTTAAACCAACACACACGGCTTTAAACCAACACACACCGACTTTAAACCAACACACACCGACTTTAAACTAACACACCGACTTTAAACCAACACACACCGGCTTTAAACCAACACACACACACGGCTTTAAACCAACACACACACACCGACTTTAAACCAACACACACCGACTTTAAACCAACACACACCGGCTTTAAACCAACACACACCGACTTTAAACCAACACACACCGACTTTAAACCAACACACCGACTTTAAACCAACACACACCTGCTTTAAACACACACACACACCGACTTTAAACCAACACACACCGACTTTAAACCAACACACCGACTTTAAACCAACACACACCGACTTTAAACCAACACACACCGACTTTAAACCAACACACACCGGCTTTAAACCAACACACACTGACTTTAAACCAACACACACTGAAATTTAAACCAACACACACACACCGACTTTAAACCAACACACACCGGCTTTAAACCAACACACACCGGCTTTAAACCAACACACACCGGCTTTAAACCAACACACCGACTTTAAACCAACACACACCGACTTTAAACCAACACACCGACTTTAAACCAACACACACCGGCTTTAAACCAACACACACCGACTTTAAACCAACACACACCGGCTTTAAACCAACACACACACACCGACTTTAAACCAACACACACACACCGACTTTAAACCAACACACACCGACTTTAAACCAACACACACCGACTTTAAACCAACACACACCGGCTTTAAACCAACACACACCGGCTTTAAACCAACACACACCGGCTTTAAACCAACACACACACACCGACTTTAAACCAACACACACACACCGACTTTAAACCAACACACACCGACTTTAAACCAACACACACACACCGGCTTTAAACCAACACACACCGACTTTAAACCAACACACACACACCGGCTTTAAACCAACACACCGACTTTAAACCAACACACACCGGCTTTAAACCAACACACACCGGCTTTAAACCAACACACACCGACTTTAAACACACACACACACACACCGGCTTTAAACCAACACACACCGGCTTTAAACCAACACACACCGACTTTAAACCAACACACACCGACTTTAAACCAACACACACCGACTTTAAACCAACACACACCGGCTTTAAACCAACACACACACACACACCGACTTTAAACCAACACACACCGACTTTAAACCAACACACACACACACCGACTTTAAACCAACACACACCGGCTTTAAACCAACACACACCGGCTTTAAACCAACACACACCGACTTTAAACACACACACACCAACTTTAAACCAACACACCGACTTTAAACCAACACACACCGACTTTAAACCAACACACACACACCGACTTTAAACCAACACACACCGACTTTAAACCAACACACACCGACTTTAAACCAACACACACCGGCTTTAAACCAACACACACCGGCTTTAAACCAACACACCGACTTTAAACACACACACCGACTTTAAACCAACACACACCGACTTTAAACCAACACACACCGGCTTTAAACCAACACACACACACCGACTTTAAACCAACACACACTGACTTTAAACCAACACACACACACACCGACTTTAAACCAACACACACCGACTTTAAACCAACACACACCGACTTTAAACACACACACCGACTTTAAACCAACCCACACCGACTTTAAACCAACACACACTGACTTTAAACCAACACACACCGGCTTTAAACCAACACACACCGACTTTAAACCAACACACACCGACTTTAAACCAACACACACCGACTTTAAACCAACACACACCGGCTTTAAACCAACACACACCGGCTTTAAACCAACACACACCGGCTTTAAACCAACACACACCGACTTTAAACCAACACACACCGGCTTTAAACCACACACCGACTTTAAACCAACACACACACACCGACTTTAAACCAACACACACCGACTTTAAACCAACACACACCGGCTTTAAACCAACACACACCGGCTTTAAACCAACACACACCGACTTTAAACCAACACACACCGACTTTAAACCAACACACACCGACTTTAAACCAACACACACCGACTTTAAACCAACACACACCGACTTTAAACCAACACACCGACTTTAAACCAACACACACACACCGACTTTAAACCAACACACACCGACTTTAAACCAACACACACCGACTTTAAACACACACACACACCGACTTTAAACCAACACACACTGACTTTAAACCAACACACACCGACTTTAAACCAACACACCGACTTTAAACCAACACACACTGACTTTAAACCAACACACACCGACTTTAAACCAACACACACACCGACTTTAAACCAACACACACCGACTTTAAACCAACACACACCGACTTTAAACCAACACACACACCGACTTTAAACCAACACACCGACTTTAAACCAACACACACCGACTTTAAACCAACACATCGACTTTAAACCAACACACACACACCGACTTTAAACCAACACACACCGACTTTAAAACAACACACACACACCGACTTTAAACCAACACACACCGACTTTAAACCAACACACACCGACTTTAAACCAACACACACCGGCTTTAAACCAACACACACCGACTTTAAACACACACACACACCGACTTTAAACCAACACACACCGACTTTAAACCAACACACACCGACTTTAAACCAACACACACCGACTTTAAACCAACACACCGACTTTAAACCAACACACACGACTTTAAACCAACACACACACACCGACTTTAAACCAACACACACCGACTTTAAACCAACACACACACGACTTTAAACCAACACACACACAGACTTTAAACCAACACACACACATCGACTTTAAACCAACACACACCGACTTTAAACCAACACACACCGACTTTAAACCAACACACACCGACTTTAAACCAACACACACCGACTTTAAACACACACACACACGACTTTAAACCAACACACACCGACTTTAAACCAACACACACCGACTTTAAACCAACACACACACATCGACTTTAAACCAACACACACCGACTTTAAACCAACACACACCGACTTTAAACACACAGACACCGGCTTTAAACCAACACACACACACACACCGACTTTAAACCAACACACCGACTTTAAACCAACACACACCGACTTTAACCGACTTTAAACCAACACACACCGACTTTAAACCAACACACACCGACTTTAAACCAACACACACCGACTTTAAACCAACACACCGACTTTAAACCAACACACACACACACACCGACTTTAAACCAACACACCGACTTTAAACCAACACACACCGACTTTAACCGACTTTAAACCAACACACACGCTTTTACATTAAACATGAAAGAAAGTGTGTGAGACCCAGAGCTGCTGCCTGTGGGCGTTCAACAGTACAGGGCCATTAACTGTCCTCACTTTAATGAATAAACCCAGACCCAGTCCTGATCCAAAGACCGGTCAAACCTCACACAGTCTCCTTTTATTAAACCTGACCTCTACACTGTAAGTCTTACCTGTGCAGGTGTGGAGCTGGTCGTCGTAGCGATAGCCCTCGTCGCAGTGGCAGATGTAGCCCTGTGGAGTGTTGTAGCAGACGCCTTGTCCACAGATGTAGGGGTTAATCTGACACTCGTCCACCTCTGAAACGTGAAAACACGGTTCTGTTTGTGGAACACACTGCTCCTGTCTGCTTCTCCAAACCATCCTGACAATCCTTATTATTATTATTAAATAGATCAAAAACAAACCCGCACTGATGTCAAGGCTGTGTTTGCACATGCTCAGTGTCAGTCGAAGAATCAGAGCTTTGTATTTCATTTGAACTACTTTGAGAGTGTAACCCTTAACTTCTAAGAGTGGCACTTTTAGATTTAACGACAGATTGAAGAGCTGCAGTGAAGAACAGTCCCACAGGTTTACAGTGGAGCTCCATAAAAACCCCACAGAACCTGAGAGTTCTACAGCTCTGGAGAGATTAATACAGAGCAGACACTTGTTTAGTCTAGATTCATATGAAATCTATTTGTCGTTCCTGAGTAAACCCTGAACATGATTAGTAAGAGTTAGTAGAAGGTCTGTGCTGTGAGTGTTACCGGCCGACTGTGTGGGAGCGATCTCCTGTCCTGCTTTCGACGGGAGGATCTCCACTGGAGCCGGAGGAGACGTCTTCTCAACCACCTCTGGAAACACACGGGGCATTTAACACAGAAGCAGGACAAATAATGACAAAAACAACATCCGACTGAACCCACTGAACATCTCCCTGCTACGGAGCCCCGGAGAGGACATTCAAAATCATAAGTAAAATCTAACCAGATGTGTGAGCACCTCAGTAAAACTCCAGAGATAATGTCCTTTTATTGATAGTAACTGTATTTTGTGATTTATTTTCTTAGTGTTTTATGAAATGAAGCTTAACCAGGGACTTTGTTTGAGAATAAGACTTTAAACACAGCATCGGTCGCTCTTCGTAACAATGCTTTGTGTTTAGTTCTTGTTTCTCGTTCCTTTTCTGAGAAGGCTACGTGTGTTGTTCTGGGTTCAGACTCATTAAACTGATATGTTGTGGAGTCGGAGCTGCCAGGTGCGTGTCGGCTCTAATCTGCTCAGGTTTAAGCGACTGGACGTTAATCTGGACTCTGCAGAGGCTCGTGCCCAAACATTTTCTCAGTAAAGCAGTTTGTTTGCACTAAACCGGAGAAGACTCACAAACTATATATTTACTATATATTAAATATATATATTTAGCATTTCTTACATCACAAAACTTCCCAACAATATCAAAGCAGCGCTTCCTGCTTTTCTCTTCTTTAAAAAGGAACTGTACCAACACATGACACTGAAGTCACACAGTTTAGTCCTGATTTACGTCTGGTTTCATTTTGAGCTTCAGTCTGGGCCTAAACAGGGGCCCCACCATGAACTAGATTCCATTAAGTCCTGTTCTTTCCTCTGAGACTCTCCGTTTGTCCAGAGCTGTTCCATCGGATCTAACGGGCACTGACCTGGCAGGGGCTCGTCCGTGACCTCGTAGGCCTCTGCAGGTCTCTCTGGAGTGGGCAGAGGCAGCGGGGGCTCGACGGGCTCCTGGGGGACCGGTGGTTTGTGGAACGGAGGGTTGGGCAGGACGGTGTAGCCCATGCCTCCAGGACAGATCTCTTTAAACTTGGCTAAAGGACGACAGCAGATGTTCGACAAAAGAAAAGGGCGTTAACAGCACAATTAGAACTTTTCTCTAAAATAAAACATGACCAAATGCTTTATTTCTCTGATTGGTTGTTGTCTGTCCAGTTGCAGCCTCAGGTTTAGTCCTGTTGTAGCACAACTCTGGGTCTAGGGGCTGGACCTGGTTCTGTGTGGGTCTGGGGACCTCACCTGTGCCGGGGGAGGGGCACATGTCGCAGCGGGGGCCCCAGGCTTTCCCGACGCTGCAGCAGCACAGTTGTCTGCTCAGCTGCGCAGACACCGGGTGCAGACACTGTCGACCTGAACCGACCATTCGGAAACAAGGGCCCTTCTCCTCGAAGACAGCGGGCGACTCGGCTGCAGACGAGTGCCACAGACGAGCGCCACAGACGAGCCCCGCAGACGAGCGCCGCAGACGAGCGCCGCAGACGAGCCCCGCAGACGAGCGCCACAGACGAGCGCCGCAGACGAGCGCCGCAGACGAGCGCCGCAGACGAGCGCCGCAGACGAGCCCCGCAGACGAGCCCCGCAGACGAGCCCCGCAGACGAGCCCCGCAGACACAGACACATAAAAGAGAAGAGAGAGGGCCCTTCACCGACAGAGAAACTACTGACATTTACTCACAACACCAACACAAACGAGACAAACATGTTTCCAGAAAAAAGATCATGTGGGTTTTTTTGGTTTACTTGTTTTATTCTCAGTACAATATACTACAGTAACTCTCTTCTGTGTTTGTAAGTGTATTTGTAAATCTGATTGAGCATTTTTTTAATGCAGACAGGTTGTTAATAAATGATACATTAGACTGGTTTTGTCTGAACTAAAGTGTGCCAACAGTAACTGCACTATAAACATTAAGCTGACGGTTTTATTTTTTCAAGGTGCCAAAAAAACAGATGAAAACTAAAAATAATCAATATCTGAATAATCCAGTGAACAACATCAGATTCTTTCTACGACACGTCCCTGAAGTTCGGAGGACGTGGAGCTGACAAGACGTGCTGCTCATGCGTTTGTTCTAAATCAGACGTTTTCTTTCCTCATTTGTGCGTTTCAGTTTTACATGTTCAGTATAAAAGCTCTGGAAAAAGGTTTATTGCTTATTTAAAGTCGTTAGCTCTATTTGAAGTAAATAAAGCAAATGAAATGTGGATAAAGAAATGAAGGAAACATGGTTGTGGAAGCAGAGAAAGAGAGGCTTTAACAAACGTGTGGCTGCAGAAGCTTCTCAATGACTTTTATTCTGGCGGGAGCTACAGGCGTCCTGCTCCAGTGCTGTTCATGTTTCTGGGACACGTCAGGATTTGCACTGATGATGCGTGTGCGTAAAAGGGACAGAAGAGACTGAAGACGAAGGCAGACAAAGGAAGACGAAGGCAGAAGTAGGCAGACAAAGGCAGACAAAGGCAGTCGCAGGCAGTCGAAGGCAGAAGAAGGCAGAAGAAGGCAGTCGAAGGCAGACAAAGGAAGGCGAAGGCAGACAAAGGCAGTCGAAGGCAGTCGAAGGCAGAAGAAGGCAGACAAAGGCAGACGAAGGCAGTCGAAGGCAGAAGAAGGCAGAAGAAGGCAGTCGAAGGCAGAAGAAGGCAGAAGAAGGCAGACGAAGGCAGTCGAAGGCAGACAAAGGAAGACGAAGGCAGACAAAGGCAGTCGAAGGCAGTCGAAGGCAGAAGAAGGCAGACAAAGGCAGACGAAGGCAGTCGAAGGCAGAAGAAGGCAGAAGAAGGCAGACGAAGGCAGAAGAAGGCAGACGAAGGCAGTCGAAGGCAGTCGAAGGCAGACAAAGGAAGACGAAGGCAGACAAAGGCAGTCGAAGGCAGAAGAAGGCAGACAAAGGCAGACGAAGGCAGTCGAAGGCAGAAGAAGGCAGAAGAAGGCAGACGAAGGCAGTCGAAGGCAGACAAAGGAAGACGAAGGCAGACAAAGGCAGTCGAAGGCAGTCGAAGGCAGTCGAAGGCAGTCGAAGGCAGAAGAAGGCAGACAAAGGCAGACGAAGGCAGTCGAAGGCAGTCGAAGGCAGAAGAAGGCAGACGAAGGCAGACAAAGGCAGTCGAAGGTAAAGCAGTGATACTCACGTAAACATGAGGTGAGCGTGGAGTCGGGCATGAATCCTGGTTTACACAGACATCTGTAGCTGCCCACAGTGTTCACACAGTTCCCATCGGGACACACGCCCTGCACCTGGCACTCATCGAAATCTGGGACCAAACAATACGGACAATGACACTGTGTCCCACCCATGTCCCTCTCATCCCAAACGTCTCATTTAGGAAACCAGGCCTTTTTCAGTTTGGTAAATGGGTTAAAGAGTTTACAAATGTTTTATTAAACCTAAAGCAGAACTGAAACAAATCTAAATATTCAGAAAAGACAGATGAAATAGTTTTATCTGCACTTTTATGTTTTTGAATTCTGTATTTTACATCTTCTAAATCTTGTCTCTAATCGTAAATCTGTCGTTTATTTCTGTAAAGCACTGTCAGTTGTCCAGTGTATGAATTGTGCTGTAGAAATTAAACTGTTGAATCAAATTTAGATCTGTTCAAACCCAACATTAAAGCTCGTCTGAGGACAAGGGTTCTCGTAGGAGACCTCTGACCTTTGCACCTTTTTGAAACAGATCCTTCGTCCCACACACTTCCTTTTCCTGTCCCTGTCTCAGAGCCACTCCCTCCAGCAGCAGAGGCACCTCTCCTGCTTTTCTTTCATTAAAAAAGTCAAACTGGAACAATGTTTCCTCCAATAAAACTCCATTCCACCAAACTGAAGTTTAGAAAAGCTCAGACGTCAGCGTCAGAACGACACTTAAACATCGACTGAAGACAATATTTATCTCAGTTTTTGCTCTGTTTCTGTTTCTGTAAAAAGAATATACACCTCTTCTGTTTTATCACAAGACATTACTTCCTTATTGACATCAGTGGCGACCAATGGGAGCGCTCCATTTTCCTGAAGCGAGCTGTGATTAGACAAAGCTTCTAAAAATGATTAAAAGCTATGAAAATCCTTGATAATAAAGTCTAAATGACTCAGATGATTCCTGATACAACACGAGAAAAGGAGATTAAACTGTTCTTTTTTCCACAATCATAAAAAGAATTGGCGTACTCGGTTTAAGGGCGCGAGTGTCACATTAAAGCCTCCACAGTGAGTCTTCTCCGACACAGACGGACTCACTCTCACTCATTATGTAACTGTTCTCTCCACCTTTCTTCAAAGTGTTAAGTGTGCTCTCATGTCGTCATATTTGCAACAGAACTTCAGTCGAATGTCAGACGTTTAGCGGCTGGTCTGCTCTGAGCCCGGCCCGTACCTTGGCAGTGTGAGCTGTTGACTCTCTTGTAGCCCTGAGGACAGTCGATGAGAGGGATGGCTGCGGCGAGAGGAAAAGAGAAGAGAGCATTCGTTTTATTAAAATCCTAAATGAGAAATGACAGAAATGTGTGGATGTGAGTTAAACGGAGGAAACAGAGACAACAAGCCAGCGTCAGACAAACAAATCTAAAATTTTATTCTGATAAATCTGAATTACATACAGAGTGATAATCTATCTAATCTTTAACCTATCCTAAGAGTTGAATTAACTCTGAGAAAGTGTATTTCTGGACGGCAACAGGCTTTATTAAAGGCAGGTGACTGAGTTATTTCCAGAGAGAACACACTTGTTTATAACTCCTCTGATATAAATACACTTTACAACGAGACCAGAGCGAGTCCCTTCAGTCAAACTCCGGAAATGTCACAGCCTCTCGACAGCGCTCTGATAAACACTCAAACAACAGCTGGAAAGTGAAAGGATCTTCTAAAAACAGACACGAGTGAGTTGGATATACTCACAGGGTTTCTGGGGACATTTCTGACACTTTTGGAAGCCCCAGGACGTCCCGATGGAGTTACAGCACTGCTCCTGTTTGGTCAGACCTGGCAGAAGCTTCCCACACTGGAATGAACCGGACACAAGAGGAAGAGGATAGTTACATGAGAATAAACGCTGAACAACTGAGTGTAGTGTTAGAACTGGCAGCTGATGGACTGTCAGCAGGGACGTGAAATAACAAACAGTCCTGTGTTAAAAGAAAAGCTGTGGCCTTTTCTCCAACAGTCCTGGTCCACTCAAGCCTCGTTTCCACTGGAGCGGTCCGTTTACATTCACAAAGAGCTCTGAAGTGTTTCAGAAAGTCTATAGTACTAATTTGGAAACTCTTCGGCCCCTGGTCCAAGTGTGTGGTCCACTTTCCAAAAGGTGGAGCTAAACACTGCAGTCGGGATTAATAGTAGAGGAAAAAAAAGATAAAGTGAGTGCTTGAATGGGTCGTGAGGTCAAAAAACATGTGTAAAAAGAGTAACGTGCTCTTCAAGGATGTGGCCACATAAAATGAAAGAAAAGCAGAACAATAGTAAAAGGGAACTCTGTGGTGAATGTGACAATAAAAAACCTTTATTAAAACATGCACTTGCCTAAATGTGTCTCTTATTGTTCACGTAGAGTGTCTTACAGAAGTGTCCCTGTGTGGATGTGTTGGGAGTTGGCTGACAGAGATCATACGGGCAGCAAGAGACACACTCTGCGACGATTCCTTAAAATGTCTGACACTGCTTGATTTGTGTCGCAGCTCGTGTTTGGTTGTGCGCCGGATCTTTCTTTTATCTTTGTCCCTGCCTCATTGTAAGACCTACAACAGTTTTTGAGCTACAACGGCCCAATTTTCCACCCAATTTCCCCCCGAGTTGTCATTACTCACCTGACTGCCGGAGGTCTCCTGGAAGCAGCGTCCCAGACTGTTCTTGGACACCGGGGGGAACTGCTGGACCTGGTAGTGGTGTCCTGGGTACAGCACATTATAGCCGTGGTGCTGGATCTTCTGACTGCTCTCAGATCTGTGGTAACTGTAGGAGGAAGAGGAAGAGGAAGAGGAGACGGAGCTGTGGCCGTTATCGAGCTGTGAGACCTGATGCACCTGCACCGACGCCTCCGGGGGGTGTTTGATGTGGATGTTTACGAAGCTGGGGTTGAAGACTGGAGGAACACAAATGAACAGAGTTCGGGTTGTTCTATGTTTTCTATGTTCTGATGTGTTGATTGAAAATTAAAAAAGAAACACCTGAGATGCACGTTCAAGGTTTTAGAAGTTATGGAGCTTGTCTTTATTGCAAAAAGCCTAAATGTGGGCCAGACATGACCACTTTAAACCAAATATATATATATATATATATATATATAAAATAATAATAATAAAGTCTCACCTGGAGTGTGTCCGTTGCTGTAGGTCAGGGGCAGGGTGTGTGTGGTGTGGACCTGTGTTTGTCTGTATCCTCCTGCTGCAGCGCCCCCAGTGGAGACCCCCTGCTGCTGCAGCTGTGCCCCGGGCTGGACGTGCATCTGACAGAACTTCCCCGTGAAGCTGGGAGGACACTGGCACTTGTCCCGAGAGCTGCACTTCCCTCCGTTTATACACGGCAGGTGGCACACCACTGACGGAGAAAACACAAACTACAGCCACTGACGGAGAAAACACAAACTACTGCCACTGACGGAGAAAACACAAACTACAGCTACTGACGGAGAAAACACAAACTACTGCCACTGACGGAGAAAACACAAACTACAGCCACTGACGAAGAAAACACAAACTACAGCCACTGACGAAGAAAACACAAACTACTGCCACTGACGGAGAAACAACAAACTACTGCCACTGACGAAGAAAACACAAACTACTGCCACTGACGGAGAAAACACAAACTACTGCCACTGACGGAGAAAACACAAACTACAGCCACTGACGGAGAAAACACAAACTACAGCCACTGACGAAGAAAACACAAACTACTGCCACTGACGGAGAAAACACAAACTACTGCCACTGACGGAGAAAACACAAACTACTGCCACTGACGGAGAAAACACAAACTACAGCCACTGACGGAGAAAACACAAACTACAGCCACTGAGAAAACACAAACTACTGCCACTGACGGAGAAAACACAAACTACTGCCACTGACGGAGAAAACACAAACTACAGCCACTGACGGAGAAAACACAAACTACTGCCACTGACGGAGAAACAACAAACTACAGCCACTGACGGAGAAAAAATTAAACTACAGCCACTGACGGAGAAAACACAAACTACTGCCACTGACGGAGAAACAACAAACTACAGCCACTGACAGAGAATACACAAACTACTGCCACTGACGGAGAAAACACAAACTACAGCCACTGACAGAGAAAACACAAACTACAGCCACTGACGAAGAAAACACAAACTACTGCCACTGACGGAGAAAACACAAACTACAGCCACTGACGAAGAAAACACAAACTACAGCCACTGACGAAAACACAAACTACTGCCACTGACGGAGAAAACACAAACTACAGCCACTGACGGAGAAAACACAAACTACAGCCACTGACGGAGAAAACACAAACTACTGCCACTGACGGAGAAAAAATTAAACTACAGCCACTGACGGAGAAAACACAAACTACAGCCACTGACGGAGAAAACACAAACTACAGCCACTGACGGAGAAAACACAAACTACTGCCACTGACGGAGAAAACACAAACTACAGCCACTGACGGAGAAAACACAAACTACAGCCACTGACGGAGAAAACACAAACTACAGCCACTGACGGAGAAAACACAAACTACAGCCACTGACGGAGAAAACACAAACTACAGCCACTGACGGAGAAAACACAAACTACTGCCACTGACGGAGAAAAATTAAACTACAGCCACTGACGGAGAAAACACAAACTACTGCCACTGACGGAGAAAACACAAACTACAGCCACTGACGGAGAAAACACAAACTACAGCCACTGACGAAGAAAACACAAACTACAGCCACTGACGAAGAAAACACAAACTACTGCCACTGACGGAGAAAAAATTAAACTACAGCCACTGACGGAGAAAACACAAACTACTGCCACTGACGGAGAAAACAAACTATTGCCACTGACGGAGAAAACACAAACTACAGCTACTGACGGAGAAAACACAAACTACTGCCACTGACGGAGAAAACACAAACTACAGCCACTGACGAAGAAAACACAAACTACAGCCACTGACGAAAACACAAACTACTGCCACTGACGGAGAAAACACAAACTACAGCCACTGACGGAGAAAACACAAACTACAGCCACTGACGGAGAAAACACAAACTACTGCCACTGACGGAGAAAAATTAAACTACAGCCACTGACGGAGAAAACACAAACTACAGCCACTGACGGAGAAAACACAAACTACAGCCACTGACGGAGAAAACACAAACTACTGCCACTGACGGAGAAAACACAAACTACAGCCACTGACGGAGAAAAAACAAACTACAGCCACTGATGGAGAAAACACAAACTACAGCCACTGACGGAGAAAACACAAACTACTGCCACTGACGGAGAAAACACAAACTACAGCCACTGACGGAGAAAACACAAACTACAGCCACTGACAAAGAAAACACAAACTACAGCCACTGATGAAGAAAACACAAACTACAGCCACTGACGGAGAAAACATAAACTACAGCCACTGACGAAGAAAACACAAACTACAGCCACTGACGGAGAAAACAAAAACTACAGCCACTGACAGAGAAAACACAAACTACAGCCACTGACGGAGAAAAAACAAACTACAGCCACTGACGGAGAAAACACAAACTACAGCCACTGACGGAGAAAAAACAAACTACAGCCACTGATGGAGAAAACACAAACTACAGCCACTGGAAGAAAACACAAACTACAGCCACTGTCGGAGAAACAACAAACTACAGCCACTGACGGAGAAAACACAAACTACAGCCACTGACGGAGAAAACACAAACTACAGCCACTGATGGAGAAAACACAAACTACAGCCACTGACGGAGAAAACACAAACTACAGCCACTGATGGAGAAAACACAAACTACAGCCACTGACGGAGAAACAACAAACTACAGCCACTGACGGAGAAAACACAAACTACAGCCACTGACGGAGAAAACACAAACTACTGCCACTGACGGAGAAAACACAAACTACAGCCACTGACGGAGAAAACACAAACTACTGCCACTGACGGAGAAAACACAAACTACAGCCACTGACGGAGAAAAAACAATAAAACATAAAAGTAACATAAAACAAACCCACAAACTGTGGTGTGTCCAAAAAGGGACTAAAACAGGATTAAACCAGGACTAAACCAGCATTAAACCAGGATTAAACAAGGTCTAAACCAGGACTAAACCAGGTCTAAACCAGGACTAAACCAGGTCTAAACCAGGACTAAACCTGGTCTAAACCAGGCCTAAACAAGGTCTTAACAAGGTCTTAACCAGGTCTAAAGAAGGTCTAAACCAGGTCTAAACCCAGAGCATGGATCCTAAAGCCCTTCAGTGATTATTCGGCTCAAATGTGAGGAGTGAGTCATACTTTGATCCCGAGTTTCTGGCTCAGGCCAGAGTCTGACACTCGTGCGATAAAACCCATGAGAGAGAGAAGAGAGGGACAGAACAGAGGAAGAGGAGAAGGAGGAGGAGGAGAGCGAGTCTCGACAGGTTTAACACCTACTCCTGCTGCTGCTGCTCTCTGATGTGGGTCCCACTGCTTTATGGGAAACACTGAGCAGGAAGCCAACACATACAGTCGACAGAGACAGCTTCCTCTGGGTCATTGTGACTAACACTGACGAAAATCAAAGTAAAGATCACCCCTGCTGTGACCCACTCTGAGGTCCGTGTTTGACACTGACCCACTCTGAGGTCTGCGTTTGACACTGACCCACTCTGAGGTCCGTGTTTGACACTGACCCACTCTGAGGTCTGCGTTTGACACTGACCCACTCTGAGGTCCGTGTTTGACACTGACCCAATCTGAGGTCCGTGTTTGATACTGACCCACTCTGAGGTCCGCGTTTGACACTGACCCACTCTGAGGTCCGCGTTTGACACTGACCCACTCTGAGGTCCGCGTTTGACACTGACCCACTCTGAGGTCCGTGTTTGACACTGACCCACTCTGAGGTCCGTGTTTGATACTGACCCACTCTGAGGTCCGTGTTTGACACTGACCCACTCTGAGGTCCGTGTTTGACACTGACCCTCTTCGAGGTCTGCGTTTGACATTGACCCACTCTGAGGTCCGTGTTTGACACTGACCCACTCTGAGGTCCGTGTTTGACACTGACCCACTCTGAGGTCGCGTTTGACACTGACCCACTCTGAGGTCCGTGTTTGACACTGACCCACTCTGAGGTCCGTGTTTGACACTGACCCACTCTGAGGTCCGTGTTTGATACTGACCCACTCTGAAGTTGGGCGCGGTGAGCGTGTCGGTGGAGCGGCCGTTCTCGCTGATGATGGTGGTGGTGTTGCCGAGCTCACAGTTGTTGTGGCACCTGCCTCCGACGCAGGTCAGTTTACAGATGGTTGGAGTGAAGACCACTTTGATCCGACCTGTGTGGTTCCCCACTGAGACAGAACACACAGGAGACGGGTTAGAAACCAGCACTGGACCTAGAAATAACACATTTTTAATAAAACACAGAACTAAAGAGGCCCGAAAGAGGAGCTGGACCTGGGACTAGACCAGGACTAAGCCAGGACTAGACCAGGACTAAACCAGGACTAGGGCTTGTCCGTGGACTCGTTTGTGAACAACCCCCGAGCCACAAACAACAAACATTTGGTTCATAAAACTGCAGATTTTACTGCCTTTCTCTGAATAAAGTTCCATTTGCTGTTTTTGTTCAGTTCTGGTCTCTGAGATATTTGACCCCAGGGTGACCTCTGACCCCAGGAACACTGTGGAAAACCGTCACCCTGATCAGTGATTGCTGCAGCCGTTTGGATTCTCAGATTAGACACAGGACACTTGACCTCTGACCTGAAAAGTAAGGCTCCTAAAAAGACCAAAGCAGAGTTTATTTTTAAATTGTAAAGCTAAGTAAATATTTCAGATATTTATCACCTAGTCACCGCTCGTTGAGGATGTATTGAAGCAGTCTCACCAAAGAGCCCTTTAAAGCATGTCTTAAGGAAAAGCAGACGTTTATTTGGAAAGATGCTAGTGTATCTGACTCTAATATAACATTTGCTGAAGTTCCATTGTCTATAAAAGCATTTAAAGTTGTTGATAGTGTTTTATGTTTTGCTTTTCCTCATCTGCCTCAGCATCGAGTCACTGACAGAATATACGTTTAATCTCCTAATCTCATTTTAACTTTATCATCAAGGATCTTAATAGATGAGAATGATCAGTCCTGAACAGAAGCTCCAATCACAGCTCACTTCTGAAAAAGGAGCGCTCCCATTGGTCGACACTGACGCCAAAAAGGAAGTAATGTCTGGTGATAAAACAGAGAAAGTGTGTATTCAACTCTTTTTACAGAAAAAACAGGGATAAATATGTTCTTCAGTCGCTCGATGTTTAACAAGGTCTGCTCTGACGCTGAACAAGGAGCTAAACGTTTACAGCTCTAAACTTCAGTTTGGTGGACTGCATTAGTATTTTGGAGGTCCTGATTAACTTTCTTAATAAAAGAAAAGCACCCGATGTTAATGGTATCTCAGGAAGTGCCCTGCTGCAGCAGCCACTCAATAACAGAGGAACACACGACGCAGAAAGTCCAAAACCAAAGAGGAACGCCAACTAAAGCCCAAATGTAGTTTTAAAATACAACAAACTACTTAAATACTTATATATATATTCACTTCTGCTACTTTTGAGCCGATCAGAAGCGAGAAGGAGCAGGTCACAGTGACTTTTCTTTATAAAATGTGCTGCTCGTTTGTGTGTTTTTTAGCTCAACGTGACTTAAAAAACATTCCTAACAGAGCACATAGGTTTTCTTCTGGGGTTGGATCGGGCCACTGTGGCTCCACTGGGAGAACGCACATTAGTCGTGCTGTACAAGGATAAACTAATGAGCGCGTCCTGAACCCTGCTCCAACAGAATAAAGTGTTCCGGTCTGCCGACTCACTCAGACCAGCTCATTCCTTTGGACACGTGTCTTTATGAAGTGTGACCCTGAGGTTTTACCCCAGACTGGACTTCACACCTGGCTCTGCTCCGTCTGTAGACCTCTCTAAACCCGCTCCGGTCCGTCCCCTGCGTCTGAAGCTTGCCTCTAAAACGTATTATTCCTCAGAGCAGCCCAACACACGACACTGGGTCACATCTGGAGAAGCGTTCTCCTCGCTCTGTGCCAAAAAACACTCAGACCCTGCTACTGTCTGGACCGGGCCGGGACCGAGACCGGGCTTTTACAACCCACTTCCACCGCCGGCCAAAAAAAAACTGAACTGAAATAAGTGCTGCTCTGCTGCACTCTCTGCCCACCAGGATAAAAACTGAAGTCCTGGACTGAACGTGACAGTGTTCAGTGGATTATATTCTTCACTGAGGTTTTTCTACACTTTCGAAATAAGAAATTAAACCAGGAACAAAAATAAGTCCATCTAGGAAATGTAACTAGGAGAAATAGGTAGAAAAACAAGACCTTAAACAACCAATCAGAGAAGAGGAGCAGGCAGGGAACCTTCAATAAAAAACAAAAGTGTTCAGTTACCCTTTGGATTTGTTTAATATAATCTGCTTCTGTGGTTGAACTGTGGCTGGAGCAACAAAGTGCTGATAAATCATTTCAAAACATAATAGAACTGCATTTGTGACTTGAATAAAGGATAAGAGGCTCTAAACATATTTAAGCAACTGTTCAATGCTTAAATAAAACTCCAGCTCGTAAAGGAACGTTTTTGCTGCTTGTGATGAGAACTGTCACTGAATTAATTAATGTGACGTTCAGTCAGTGACGGGCTTAGACGTGTCCGCAAGGCGTTTTATCAGAATTCTAGGCCTTTATTGATAATTGTCGACAGGAAACATGGCGGGGGGGGGTTCAAACCGGGTCTCCCGTGTTCTTGCGAATGTGCGAGTGCTCTACGAACTAAGCTAGCAGGTTTTTTATCCACACATCTGAAACGATGACGCCTTAGCCACACTTCCTTCACCTGCTGCTAATGGGACCTCCACACAAACCTCTTAGAAAAGCCTAAACGTGTGGGTTATGACCTGTCGCCACGAGAAAAGACTTCCACGGGCTCTTCAACAAAACCACCTTTGAGTCCAAACTGTTTAAACCTGGACAGAACAAAGAAATCTTAAAAAGTGGTGCAGACATTTAAATGTCACCTTCAACAAAATTAAAACACATGCAGTGGCTCGGTGATCATCCTACAACCAGAAGGTTGGCGGTTCAATTCCTGCTCTTTCCACAGGTCAGACTGTCGTTGTGTCCGTGGCTCTGGGGAATGAATGTTTGGTGTAGGTCGAAGGTGTAAACGTCTCTGTCAGTCGGTCCCGGGGCAGCTGTGTCACAGATGTGGCTTACACCACCAGCGTGTGACTGTGGAGTGAATAATGGATGAGTAATATTCATTATGATATATCTGTGTTTAGTGCTGACATTTACAACTCTTTATGGCAGGATAAATAATCAGACTTCAGCTTTAGACAAAAGGTTGCAGCATTAAATTAACTTTTACATCTCCATGTTTTGATTTAATGACTTTAAACATAACTTTTTGACTTTAACAACATAGTTGTCTTGATAAATCAGAGCATCAGAGGACAGATGAATCAGGTTTCTGAAGTTAACAGTTTGTGTGAGGTCTGGTCTTTATGTCCTCCGTGTTTTTAACTCTGTATTATCTCTCACACGCCTCTGCCGTCTGTGGTTTCCCTCCAGACTCCCGTTCTCAGTGAGAATCCTTGTGTAAACTCATAAACCTTCCTAAAGTCAACAAAAGAACTGTGAACCGATCTGAAAAATCGATCGTATTGCTGTGTGTGACCACCGTCGTTTCCTCTGGACGTCCTGATGAGAAAACTGGCTCCGGAGTGTGTCATTACGAAGGAAGTGGGGCCGGCGGTCGCTCCAGTTTCATGTTTTGGGGAGAAAAGGCTAAAACGAGCCAAGCCTGTTGAATATTTCTATAAAGGCTGTTTCTAAAAGTGGTCACTGGGTTGGATCTGGTTTGAAACGCTGCCTCCGCTCTCTGCTCAGTCTCGGAGGGAAGTCCAGTCATTTCTGTGGCATTCACAGACTCAGAGCAAACACAAGGGATTTACAGAGCTGTTCAGGTTTACTCCAAAGCAACACAGTCCGAGAAAATTCAGTAGCATTCCTCAGGACGAGTTATTAAAGGTGCTGTGGAAATGTTCAAGTTTAAAGTCCAAATGTGAAAAAAAATGATGCTGTTTGTTCGTGACATGTGACAACTGTGGGGCTCTCGTGACAATAGTTCCTGTTTGTTTCTACAGCTGCCCACTTTTGTTGAAGGTTTAAACACAAAGGAACTATTTTCTTAAGATCTGCTCACATTCAAGAGAACGTCCCTGCAGGGAATCTTTCTGCAGTGTTGGGTGGTTGAGTCGGCGCAGAGTGGGAGGTTCTACCTGAGAGGGGTGTGGCTTAAATGATTGTTCTTGTCGCTCTCAGGTTTGTTTGCTCACTACACAACTGTCTGGTTTAGCACCTTCTGTCCCGTCCACTTTCACTCAGTCACGCTCTGCACTGTCACGATCTTTAACTGGAACAACGCTTTCGACACCACACACACGGACCTGCACGTGGTTTCTCACCTGAGCCGAACCAGCACCTGACTCACCTGAGCCGAACCAGCACCTGACTCACCTGACTCACCTGAGCCGAACCAGCACCTGACTCACCTGAGCCGAACCAGCACCTGACTCACCTGACTTACCTGAGCCGAACCAGCAGCTGATTCACATGACTCACCTGAGCCGAACCAGCACCTGACTCACCTGAGCCGAACCAGCAGCTGATTCACATGATTCACCTGAGCCGAACCAGCAGCTGATTCACATGACTCACCTGAGCCGAACCAGCACCTGACTCACCTGAGCCGAACCAGCACCTGACTCACCTGAGCCGAACCAGCACCTGACTCACCTGACTTACCTGAGCCGAACCAGCAGCTGATTCACATGACTCACCTGAGCCGAACCAGCACCTGACTCACCTGAGCCGAACCAGAAGCTGATTCACCTGACTCACCTGAGCCGAACCAGCACCTGACTCACCTGAGCCGAACCAGCACCTGACTCACCTGAGCCGAACCAGAAGCTGATTCACCTGACTCACCTGAGCCGAACCAGCAGCTGACTCACCTGAGCCGAACCAGAAGCTGATTCACCTGACTCACCTGAGCCGAACCAGCACCTGACTCACCTGAGCCGAACCAGCACCTGATTCACCTGACTCACCTGAGCCAAACCAGCAGCTGATTCACCTGAGCCGAACCAGCAGCTGATTCACCTGAGCCGAACCAGCAGCTGACTCACCTGAGCCAAACCAGCAGCTGATTCACCTGAGCCAAACCAGCAGCTGACTCACCTGAGCCAAACCAGCAGCTGACTCACCTGAGCCAAACCAGCAGCTGACTCACCTGAGCCAAACCAGCAGCTGACTCACCTGAGCCGAACCAGAAGCTGATTCACCTGACTCACCTGAGCCGAACCAGCACCTGACTCACCTGAGCCGAACCAGCACCTGATTCACCTGACTCACCTGAGCCAAACCAGCAGCTGATTCACCTGAGCCGAACCAGCAGCTGATTCACCTGAGCCGAACCAGCAGCTGACTCACCTGAGCCAAACCAGCAGCTGATTCACCTGAGCCAAACCAGCAGCTGACTCACCTGAGCCAAACCAGCAGCTGACTCACCTGAGCCAAACCAGCAGCTGACTCACCTGAGCCAAACCAGCAGCTGACTCACCTGAGCCGAACCAGCAGCCGATAACAGAGGCAAGGCCAGAAAAGGTTTTGAGGAAGGCTTCTGAACGTTCATCCAAGGCCCTTTTTTAGTCAAAATTATTTCATCTTTACCCTCAGCCTTTGTCCAGAAGCCTTCAGCTAAACCTCTAGAGTGTCCTGGACGACTGAGAACCTCCTCCAGCCGTCTGTCTGAAAAGAATCTAAACCTTTCTAAATAAGACTAAATAAAACTTGTTTTGAATGCATTAAAATCCAGGATTGTGTCTGGAGTCTAGTGGAGCGACTATGTTTGGAATAGTATCAGATGGTCCTTCTGTCCATTTAAGGAAATCCTTTATATCTGTTTCTCTGTTGAGCTTTTAAACTGTATTAGCAGCAGAACCCCTGTTTAAAAAAAAAAAACTGATGACATCATGAATTGTTTGGTTAAAAAAGAGGCCATTGCCATAAAACTCTCCGCCTGAGACTGTGTAGGCTTTATTTACTCTGCTCTGTGACAAACGTGTCCAATAAAAGTCCTGAATCTGAGTCTGCTGCTGCACATTCTCTAAAGCCACAGACCACTCTCAGAGCTTTCACAGCGCGCTCCCAAAACTGACGCGCCGCAGGAGCCAGAAATCACCGGCGCTCCTGAGTCAGATACTTGTGCGGCGGCCAGCTTTAAAAACCAAGAGCTCTTTATGTCTCTCGGGAGCGTTTGGACCAAGTCTCTCATAAATGAGACGAAAGGAAGCAGCTGGAGGTGAAGAGAAACGTGAGCAGCTTGTGAGTAAATAATGGATGGAGTTTGAGTCAGACTTAAGACTGAGAGGCACTTCCTGAGCTCCAAAAGGAACGTTTAAGCTCCAGATGTGGCCTTTATTACTGAAGTGAATTTAAAATAATGTGTAATTGTTGCTAAAATGCCAACATTAAAGAGGCGTCCACATTCCAACAGCAGCTGTGTCACGTTTATAATGGGACGTGTTCGAACAAGATAAATGCTTATCTTGTCACGACACGTTTTCACAAACATTCACATTATTACAGGACTTCTTAAACGATAAGCGCTTTTCTAGATATGATTTTGTTTTTAGAAGATTGTACAGTCCATAATGACTTTAAACATTGGTCATGATTGTCTTGTTCTAACGAGGTATTTATCCAGGTAGAACGTGATATGGATCAGATTTATTTCCGCTGCACAGGCCCGAGGCTGACGGACCAGGAGCAAACGGAAACCTGCTAAATAAAACATTTCACAAACAAAAAGTGCTCACTGAAGACACTTTTGTGAAGAAATGAGAGCTATGTTGTGTTTAACTGGCAGCTCATGTCGTCCACAAACTGTACGCTTCAACACTTTACTTTGAGATTGTTTGATCATTCTTTTAAAATTAAATTCAATTTAAATGTCTTTGAACGACAAAGATAGACCAAGAACAGATTTAGTTCAGTTCAGAAGTTAACTCAAGGCACGTTACCAATACTCCCACATTGTCAGGATAATATTTAGTCCCTCTGGACCCTTTATTTAGTCTGAGAGGGGCTCCTGCAGCTGTTTCTCTCACAGTCTGTGCTTTTGTCTGAAAATAACTGTAATAATTCATATTGGACCAGAGCGAGCAGCACAAACACACTGTGGGTTCTCTGGTTCTTTCATGACACAAGTGTAAATGTTTTAGTTTTTAATGCCATTCAAACAGTTCCTTGTGATACGGACAGTGTAATTATTGATAATAATAATAATAATGGAGCCTGTCCATCAATACTTCCACTTTTCTGTTCTGCACAAATAAATAATATTTCTGAAAAGAGAGAAAAAAAACTGTCCTAGTTTAACATTTTCTTTTAACAGAACTCCAGAGGTTTGTTCAATTCTGGCAAAACTAAATGAGTCCAAAGTCATGTGACTGACCCAAGAGTTTAAACCAACATTTACTAAACCGACCGAAATCCATCTAAAACCAGTTTTAAACCATTCAAAACCAGTGCTGGCCCGAGTTAAAGCACATTTAACTTTTCTGAGTTAGACCACACAAACCGGTTCTAGACTGTTCCAAGTAAAAGACTTTAAACCTGGTAAAGTCTGAGTTAGACTCTGAAACCAGGGCGATAAAGCCACTTAAAACCAGTTACAGTCCAAGTTAAACCGCCCAAAAAGCATTTAACCATTCAAAACCAACAAAGGCCCAAGTCAAACCTGTACAAGTCCAGTTGTAGTCTGTTTGAAACTTTACTGACCGTGGAGCGGGTTGTGTCCCAGCGACAGAGGGATGGGCGTCCCGGCGGAGGATGAGGCGGAGGATGGACGTGCGTCTGCGTGTGATGGTAGTATTTGGGTTTTAGGACGTACTGCTGACTCGGACCTGGATGAACCGGGACTGGACGGATTCTACAAAAAACACAGAGCATTCAGAGTCAGGCACATCATCTGAAGAAAGAAGTGCGACACAAAAGTGTTATTGGTGTCTCTGTTTGGGATAAATAGAAAAGATGATGGATTTATGAATCAGTGAAGTAAGACCCAAAGACCAGACTCATTCTATAGTTTTTGACTTATGACATCTGCGTCTTTAAGACAAGTCTGCTGTGATTGGTCAAAAGAATCTCTGCAGGTGAGACACGGCTGTGGCCACCTTCACCTTTAGAGTTCCACCTGAACTCAGCACCAGTGTTAGTTTAGTGTCCGTTCACAGAAACAGAACTGGTGCCCTCACCCCTTTACCCTCCTCTCCCCTCACCCCTCTCCCCTCACCCCTCTTCACCCCCTCACCCCTTTACCCCCTCACCCCTTTACCCCCTCTCCCCTCACCCCTCTTCACCCCCTCACCCCTTTACCCCCTCACCCCTACCCCTTTACCCTCCTCACCCCTCACCCCTTTACCCTCCTCACCCCTTTACCCCCTCACCTCCTCACCCCTTTACCCTCCTCACCCTTTACCCCTCACCCCTCACCCCCTTTACCCCCTCACCCCTTTACCCTCCTCACCCCTTTACCCTCCTCACCCCTTTACCCCCTCACCCCTTTACCCTCCTCACCCCTTTACCCTCCTAACCCCCTCACCCCTTTACCCTCCTCACCCCTTTACCCTCCTCACCCCTTTACCCCTCACCCCCTTTACCCTCCTCACCCTTTACCCCCTCACCCCCTTTACCCTCCTCACCCTTTACCCTCCTAACCCTCCTCACCCCTTTACCCTCCTCACCCTTTACCCCCTCACCCCTCACCCCCTTTACCCTCCTCACCCCTTTACCCTCCTAACCCCCTCACCCCTTTACCCTCCTAACCCCCTCACCCCTTTACCCTCCTCACCCTTTACCCTCCTCACCCCTTTACCCCCACATCCTCACCCCTTTACCCTCCTCACCCCTCACCCCTTTACCCTCCTCACCCCTCACCCCTTTACCCCCTCACCCCTTTACCCCTCACGCCTTTTACCCCCTCACCCCCTTTACCCTCCTAACCCTTTACCCCCTTTAACCACCCTCACCCTTTAACCCCTCACCCCCTTTACCCCTCACCCCTCACCCCTTCAGAAATGCTGCTCTTGAGTTATTGTTTCTAAAGACCTCCCTCTACAACAGAATCCAGACACAACTCTTCATATTATCATCATACTGAGTCCAAGATGGCGCCTGTGTTCGGCATTGCCTCTGCTCCCTGTCTGTTCGCTAATGTAATTTTGTGTTTTCTAGTGATGTTTGTTGCCTTATCAGCCCTTACAACAAGTAACTGTGCATCAGCTGCTTTTGAATATGATCGACATACTCTATTTCGAATAAACGAGCAGATGAAAGACTTTTGTGTTACCTGGGCCAGGTACGCGGAGTTTTTCCCTCCAGTTTTTGAGTGCTCCACGTCATCACTGGAGTACCTGTTGCTAGCTAAGCCCCGCGGCAAGAGAAGGAAGCGGGGATTGAGGGCTGGCGTCGGGGCCAGGCTGAGAAAACACCGTGGGCAACTACCAAGTCCGAGCGGCCCGGATCTGTCTGGGACGAGCGGTGCCTGCGGTCGGTTCCGGTCCGTGAATCTGGCGGGAACTCGTCCGGTGCGTCTCCGTCCTCCAATCTGACCGGATTTTTCCGATTCGGCGGCTCCGACACTTCCCTCCACGTGAGCGGGTCCTGTGTCCTGTTACATGCCGGGTGGTCAATAGTGACCACGTCCTGTCACCGCTGCGCTGCCCTGATGGTCAGCGCGCACCGCCTTGGATCTGGCACAGCCGACTCGGATTGCTCTGCTCAACGCCGCTCCATTGCAAACAAGGCCTTCTTCCTCAGCGAGTTATTCTCAAAGGAACGCCTTGACTTTATGTTTTTAACAGAGACCTGGCAGCGTGAAATGGAGTACACTCATCTGAACGAGCTGTGCCCTCCGAACTGTTCTGTGTTTGGGACACCGCGGGTCTCGCGGCGAGGAGGCGGACTCGCACTCGTGTACCGGGACTGTTTCTGCTGCAGGTTGATGAACCCAGACTCTTTCGACTCCTTTGAGATGCAGATGACTAAGGTTGGCAACAATGACTCATTTTATTGCATTTTAATTTACCGACCTCCTGGTCCTGGACGCTTGTTTTTAGAGGATTTCTCTGAATTTTTATCTTCAATTATCAAACTTGATAATGTTCTGATACTCGGGATTTTAACCTCCATATCGACGATGCTTCGTGTAATCTGGCATCTGAGTTTTTAACACTCACTGAAGCATTTCATTTTAAGCAGCATGTCTCTGGTCCTACACACACCAAAGGCCACACTTTGGACCTTGTTTTCTCTTTAGGCCTGAACATTGACCAGTTGAGTGTTACAGACACTAATGTGACAGACCACTGCTGTATATCTTTTAACTTGCATTCCAGTGTGGACTATCTTCCTTCCAAACTGATGTCACAAAGACGCATCATAAATGGATCCACAGCTGAGAAATTTTCAAGTCATTTGACCCGATCGCTTTTGATGGCTGTAGTGAGCCTGAATCTTTTATGCAGTCTTTTAATAAGCACTGTTTGTCTGTTTTAAATAAGGTTGCTCCGCTAAAAAGTAAGCACACCACGCCTAAAAATCCCTGCCCTTGGATAAATGAGGAAATCTTATCTTGTAGGAGAAACTGTCGAAAAACAGAACGTTTGTGGAAATGCACAAGTTTGGAAGTCCACAGACTGCACTTGAAGGAGCTCATCATGTCACTAAATGATATAATAAAACAGGCCAGATCTGCATATTTCTCTAATCTTGTTGTGCTGAACAAGAAAAATCCTAAAGTCCTGTTTGACACAATATCAAGAATTGTATGTCCTTTAGCTCCTCATTTACCAGTCCACTCAAAGTCTGACTGCAACAGGTTTTTAAATTCCTTTGTGAATAAGGTACATGATATACGAGCTTCTATAAACCCATCCTCTGTCCACACATCCTGGGGTTTATCTCCTCAGTGCTCTTGGTCCACCTTCTCACCTGTCACTGAAGAGGATATCAAGGGTCTACTAAAAAAAGTGAAACCATCATCAAGCCCTCTGGATGTAATGCCAGCTTCGTTGCTTTTAAATGTATTTGATTTAGTTGGTCCTTATGTTGTTAAACTGATCAACCTTTCTCTTTCAACTGGTTCTGTGCCCAGCTCTTTTAAACAAGCGGTCGTCAGCCCCATTCTGAAGAAGCCCAATTTGGATTCTTTTGAACCAAACAACTACAGGCCAATCTCTAAATTGCCTTTTTATCTAAAATCCTGGAGAGAGTGGTGGCGGAGCAGCTGACTGCGTTTCTTAATGAAATTAATGTTATAGACAAATTTCAGTCAGGCTTCCGAAAATGTCATTCAACAGAGACTGCCCTGCTGAGGATATCAAATGACATTATGATGGCAGCTGACTCTGGGCAGTACTCAGTCTTGATCTTACTGGATTTATCGTCTGCTTTTGATACTCTGGACCATAATATATTGTTAAAGCGTCTGCAATATGAAATGGGTTTCTCTGGATCAGTTCTAAAGTGGTTTTCCTCTTACCTGAGTGACAGATCATTTTGTGTCTGTATTAACAATATTCTGTCTGAAATGACCCTCTGTCATATGGAGTTCCTCAGGGCTCAGTCTTAGGTCCTCTTTTGTTTTTATTGTACATACGCCCTCTTAGTGAAATATTTCATGGTTTTAAAAATGTGTCTTATCACTTTTATGCTGATGACATTCAGTTGTACTGTTCTTTTAAAGACTCTGAGTTTTATAAACTTACTGAATTGTTGAACTGCTTGACTTGCTTAAAGAACTGGTTATGCAATAACTACCTACAGCTAAATACAAAAAGACTGAAACTTTAATCTTTGCACCTGACCAAAAATACTTCAAATCAAAAACACCTTGGTTCCCTGGGTTCTTCCGTCCAGTCGAGCCTCAGAAACCTTGGTGTTCTGTTTGACCAATCTATGTCTCTGGACAGTCATTCTAGACAGTTGGTCAAAAACTGTTTTTATCATCTAAGAAACATTTCTAAATTGAGAGTGTTATTGTCTAAATCTAACTTGGAGATGATTATTCATGCTTTTATTTCTTCTCGTCTTGATTATTGTAATTCTCTTTTTATTTGTTTCAACAAATTGTCTCTGGGTCGGCTTCAAATGGTGCAAAATGCTGCAGCCAGGCTTTTAACTGGAACCAACAGAAGGGCTCACATTTCACCGGTTTTAGCTTCACTTCATTGGCTTCCAGTCAAATTCAGGATTGATTTTAAAATTTTAGTCTTGACTTTTAGAGCTCTACATGGACAGGCCCCCCAGTACATCACTGACCTGCTGACCCCTTACTCCTCCTCACGCACTCTTCGGTCTTCAGGTCAAAACCTTTTAATGGTCCCCAAAACACGTTTGAAAACCCGGGTGACCGGTCTTTCCAAGCAGTCGCCCCAGACTCTGGAACACCCTGCCCCTGTCACTGCGAGTGGATATTTCTGTTGATTCTTTTAAAAGCAGCTGAAGACACTTTTATTTAAACAAGCTTTTAGTTGATTGGGCTTTTTATGTTTCAATATTCTGTGGTTTTAATTTTTTTTTTTTTTCTCTAAGTTTTATTGTTTTTATTGCACTTTGTAAAGCACTTTGTGATTTATATCTGTGAAAGGTGCTATATAAATAAAATTTACTTACTACTTACTTATATTTCAGATTCAGAACAATAGTAAATATCTCTTTATTCACTCTTTAAGGACGTTTGAGTGACAGCTGTGAGGCTCTGATGAAAACCAGCTTCGGTCGATAGGTCAGTTTATCTCAGCGTGGCTTGTTATCAGACATTACATCACTTCCTGGACGGTTCCATCGCTTCCTGTCCACACATTCCTGTAGTGTTTGTGCGGTGACCTCATCGGGCTCCACATGTTTCTGGTCAGACCTGGACTCATGACCCGACTGGAGACATTACAGGGGTTAGAACGTGACCCACACTCACAGACTGATGCGCTGCTGCAGGAAAGTGTCTCTGCTAACTCAGCGTTCAGGTGTTACACAGGAGGAGGTCACGTGAGGTCACAGCTGTGTTTGAGTATAAAAGGCCCACAGTAAACCACACAAAGAGCTGTATTTTCTACAGACGGCCGCTCGTAAATCTGTGCAACAGCAGCTGGTGCGGCGCGTGGTGGAGGAGTCATAAAGGAGGCAGACAGAAGAACAACAGCCTAGAACTGCAGAGATAACTTTATTTGGGGAAATCGGTTTGCAGTGACATCACCAGGCATTAGGAAAAAGAAAAAAAAAGAAAACACTCAACTGCACAAAACATGACAATCACGAAAGAAAAAACTAGTGCCAGAGCCAAAAGGATTTTGGACTTTACACCATTTCAACAGTTTCATTGCTTGAGGAACAAAGGAAAGTCCTATTTCTGGAAACAAGTGGGAGGCAGAACGTCGGCCCAGAGGCAGCAGCTCACAGAGCAACTGAGTCCAGCATCAGCCACAACGTTTGAAGCCTTTTTTTACCACTCTGTGCAGATTTGTTCCAGGGTTGGTAAAGTTTACCGGCTGTGGTCACTGTTTAGTTCGGCTCCCACAGTTTTCAGATTTATAACTCATTTGGACTCGAGCTGGACTTTTCTTTAGTGACTCGGACTTGGATTTCAACTAAAGATGACTCGACTCAAGGTTTTGGTGACTTGGACTCGAACAACGAAGAATTGAAAGTGACTTAGACTCAAAAACTGCGTCACAGATACTCTTCTTCTTTTGGGGTCTTTCCACCTAAATGGGAATATTTATGGGACGAGTTTAAGTGTGTGAAGAGATGGAGTGTATTTCTCAGTGACACACACAGATAACGTCAGACTCTGGGGCAGATGGGAGTTTGCTAACTGCAGAGTAAATATGGAGGTAAAAATAAATCCAGTGAGAATAAGCCTTCAGTTTGTTCAGCTGTCACAGATAAAACCATGTCTGTGAACAGAGCACAGAGAGAGGAAATGCACTTGGATTAACTCGGGTCAGAAACACTGTCATCTCTGAATCAGACCCACACCAGAGGATTAACTCAAACACAGCAGTCCCTCGAGGAAAACTGACAGAATTTTACATCTACAGTTTGTCGTCTGGGAAAGGGCGGCACGTCTGGGGAGAGGGAAGTCTAGATCCATGTGTTTTTGACTTTTACAGCATTTTCCTGAAGAGTCCATCCATCTGTTTTTTAGGATCAAAGGCTCAAAATAGAGACTTGTGGAAAAGACACAGAACCAATATTCTCTAAATAATTTGGGTTTCTATCCTGAAACATTACTAACAAATGACTAATCTACCGACATCTTTCTTCTTTACCACCACAGCTTTATCAAAACACAAAGGCACTGGTCAGCGCTGCACTGGAGGAGAGCCCTGTGATTGGTTAAAACACACATCACACATAAGTCCCGCCTCTTTACACCTGCACCAGCTCAAGTCCCGCCTCTTTATATCTGCACCAGCTCAAGTCCCGCCTCTTTATATCTGCACCAGCTCAAGTCCCACCTCTTTACACCTGCACCAGCTCAAGTCCCGCCTCTTTATATCTGCACCAGCTCAAGTCCCGCCTCTTTATAGCTCAAAAAGTATATTTAGTCCTTGTTTAGACCTAGTTTAGTCCTTGTTTACACCTAGTTTAGGCCTAGTTTAGACCTAGTTAAGGCCTAGTTTAGTCCTTGTTTAGACCTTGTTTAGACCTAGTTTAGTCCTTGTTTACTGAGACTAAACAGGTCTATCATTAGAATCATTAGTATTTATTCAAACATAGCTGTAACTGTAATAAATCCATGGGAGTTATTTGGGCTCCGAGCTCTGGAGGAAAGATTTTTTTCTTTTTCTGATTGGTTGTTGAATGTTCCTTTAATAACACTGCTAAATGCTCTTCTCCTTTTTCCTCTTTCTGCTGCTGAGGTTTAAATCCAGTCTGAGAGCGTCGCCTGTAAATACTCTCAGCGTCTCAAATGTCTCGGTCCATAATACTTCTCTATCTATAGTCTGCGTCTGTTCCTTTGTGAGTGGAGCAGGTTTTTATCTGAGCAGTGTTCTGTGTGAGGCTAACATGTTAGACGTGTGTTTTACCAGTTCAGACCTGTGCAGTTCGTCCACACTGAGGTTTATTTGAGACACTGAGTGAATGTGAGGGAGGGGTCTGGAAAAAGGGTTTTATCTGAGACAGACATATCTCTGCACTTCCTCCAAAGTATTCACCGTAAAACCCTCATAAACTCAGTCAGGAAGAGATTAAGATCTTAACTTAGATAAAGTCACTTTACTACAATAAACAGATCCATCATAAACCTGCCATTACCCATTATTTTTACTATTACCACCAACATAATTCACTGTTTACACTTAACTGAACTCACCAAATAGAAACTGGTCTCTGCAAATGAGACTGTGGTCAGCCGCACAAAACAACACAGCTCTGGTTTTCTGGAGAGTTGAGGCAAATTCTGCAAATTTAGAAAACATATTTTATCTTGACAATAACCAATAAAGCATTACTTTGTTGCTGTCTAAAAATGAAAGTTATTGTTTGTTTTTTGTTTATTATCAGTGTTAACTCAAGGACAGTGGACAATGCACCACAATATTCAATTCAATCTGCAACAAATAAACAAATTTAGTCTTGATTATTTAATCTCCATCAGACAGAAGAACAGACATGAACTGTTCACACCTCCCTCAGACAGAAGACCACACACGAACTGTTCACACTCCTCCCTCAGACAGAAGACCACACACGAACTGTTCACACTCCTCCCTCAGACAGAAGACCACACACGAACTGTTCACACTCCTCCCTCAGACAGAAGAACACACATGAACTGTTCACACTCCTCCCTCAGACAGAAGACCACACACGAACTGTTCACACTCCTCCCTCAGGCAGAAGACCACACACGAACTGTTCACACTCCTCCCTCAGGCAGAAGACCACACACGAACTGTTCACACTCCTCCCTCAGACAGAAGACCACACACGAACTGTTCACACTCCTCCCTCAGGCAGAAGACCACACAGAACTGTTCACACCTCCCTCAGGCAGAAGACCACACACGAACTGTTCACACTCCTCCCTCAGGCAGAAGACCACACACGAACTGTTCACACTCCTCCCTCAGGCAGAAGACCACACACGAACTGTTCACACTCCTCCCTCATGCAGAAGAACACACACAAACTGTTCACACTCCTCCCTCAGACAGAAGAACACACAAACTGTTCACACTCCTCCGTCAGAGAGAAGAACACACATGAACTGTTCACACTCCTCCCTCAGACAGAAGAACACACATGAACTGTTCACACTCCTCCCTCAGACAGAAGAACACACAAACTGTTCACACTCCTCCCTCAGACAGAAGAACACACAAACTGTTCACACTCCTCCCTCAGACAGAAGACTACACACAAACTGTTCACACTCCTCCCTCAGACAGAAGACTACACACAAACTGTTCACACCCCTCCCTCAGACAGAAGGCTAGAGAAGGCTGAGGTAAAATGTGTCTGTGGCAGATCTCTTACAGGCACAGCTATAAGTCGCTCCAGGTTTGTCTGGCGTCACTCGACTGAGTTCTGCACTTGATCAGTTCATCAGCAGCTTCAGAGTTTCTGTCAGAGTTCTCCAGGAACAGTTTCAGGAGACTGGACTGTCCCGGTTTATGAGGTTTACAACAAAAACACACAAAAGACTTATTTCATGAAAACCAAGTCACTCGAGTGCAAGATTACTTTTCTCTCCTAAAACTCATCCTCAGAGTTCACTTTCTACTTCCCAACACTTTTCTTCAGCATTTCCTCAAATCTCTTGCCAAATAAACCCTGTTCACCCCTTTGTCTTCTCTCACTGTTGTCCATTACCACAGAGAAGCATTTTGTTTTAGAGCCAGACCAAACAATGATGCTCTGTAGTCTGGAGTTTTCACAAAAGCCAGGTTAAAATGCCAAAACACAATCCTCTGGGGCTGCACTGTCTGTTCACAAAATGAGACTCAACTCGAACAGGAGCTGGCAGCGTCTGAAGTCCTAAATTAAAAAAAAAAAAACGAGGCCAGCAGCAGTAACAGCAGCAGCAGAGTACGGTTTCAGACAGAGATTTTAGGCTTTTTTTACATAAACACTGAGTCGAGGCTGAAGGGGAGAGGGGAAGCCCGCCACAATCACAATCCAGCACAGAGCTCCGAGAGACTGGGCCAAAACCAAGACCAGAGCAGACGGACTGAGCTCTGAACCCACTGAACCTCAGGACAAAGAGAGGAGCAGGCTGCGCTGGGATCAGGAAGGACGGAACAAGCTCTTGACATCAGAGGTGTGGAGTAAAGTGAGAGAAAGGCTTAAAGAAGCAGGACGCTTGTGAAAAAAACTGTGGAAAGTGGAAATATGTGCTCCTGACCCTCACCTGAACAGAGCTCCTGACCCTCACCTGAACAGAGCTCCTGACCCTCACCTGAACAGAGCTCCTGACCCTCACCTGAACAGAGCTCCTGACCCTCACCTGAACAGAGCTCCTGACCCTCACCTGTGTCCGAGCTCCTGACCCTCACCTGTGTCAGAGCTCCTGACCCTCGCCTGTGTCAGAGCTCCTGACCCTCACCTGTGTCAGAGCTCCTGACCCTCGCCTGAACAGAGCTCCTGACCCTCACCTGAACAGAGCTCCTGACCCTCACCTGAACAGAGCTCCTGACCCTCGCCTGAACAGAGCTCCTGACCCTCGCCTGAACAGAGCTCCTGACCCTCACCTGTGTCCGAGCTCCTGACCCTCACCTGAACATAACTCCTGACCCTCGCCTGAACAGAGCTCCTGACCCTCGCCTGTGTCAGAGCTCCTGACCCTCACCTGTGTCAGAGCTCCTGACCCTCACCTGAACAGAGCTCCTGACCCTCGCCTGAACAGAGCTCCTGACCCTCACCTGTGTCAGAGCTCCTGACCCTCACCTGAACAGAGCTCCTGACCCTCACCTGTGTCCGAGCTCCTGACCCTCACCTGAACAGAGCTCCTGACCCTCACCTGAACAGAGCTCCTGACCCTCACCTGAACAGAGCTCCTGACCCTCACCTGTGTCCGAGCTCCTGACCCTCGCCTGAACAGAGCTCCTGACCCTCGCCTGAACAAAGCTCCTGACCCTCACCTGAACAGAGCTCCTGACCCTCACCTGAACAGAGCTCCTGACCCTCACCTGTGTCAGAGCTCCTGACCCTCGCCTGAACAGAGCTCCTGACCCTCGCCTGAACAGAGCTCCTGACCCTCACCTGTGTCCGAGCTCCTGACCCTCACCTGAACATAACTCCTGACCCTCGCCTGAACAGAGCTCCTGACCCTCGCCTGTGTCAGAGCTCCTGACCCTCACCTGTGTCAGAGCTCCTGACCCTCACCTGTGTCAGAGCTCCTGACCCTCACCTGAACAGAGCTCCTGACCCTCGCCTGAACAGAGCTCCTGACCCTCGCCTGAACAGAACTCCTGACCCTCGCCTGTGTCAGAGCTCCTGACCCTCACCTGTGTCCGAGCTCCTGACCCTCACCTGAACAGAGCTCCTGACCCTCGCCTGAACAGAGCTCCTGACCCTCACCTGAACAGAACTCCTGACCCTCACCTGAACAGAACTCCTGACCCTCACCTGAACAGAACTCCTGACCCTCGCCTGAACAGAGCTCCTGACCCTCACCTGTGTCAGAGCTCCTGACCCTCACCTGTGTCAGAGCTCCTGACCCTCACCTGTGTCCGAGCTCCTGACCCTCACCTGAACAGAGCTCCTGACCCTCACCTGAACAGAGCTCCTGACCCTCACCTGAACAGAGCTCCTGACCCTCGCCTGAACAGAGCTCCTGACCCTCACCTGAACAGAGCTCCTGACCCTCACCTGAACAGAACTCCTGACCCTCACCTGTGTCCGAGCTCCTGACCCTCACCTGAACAGAGCTCCTGACCCTCACCTGTGTCCGAGCTCCTGACCCTCACCTGAACAGAGCTCCTGACCCTCACCTGAACAGAACTCCTGACCCTCACCTGTGTCAGAGCTCCTGACCCTCGCCTGTGTCAGAGCTCCTGACCCTCACCTGAACAGAGCTCCTGACCCTCACCTGAACAGAACTCCTGACCCTCGCCTGAACAGAACTCCTGACCCTCGCCTGAACAGAACTCCTGACCCTCACCTGAACAGAGCTCCTGACCCTCGCCTGTGTCAGAGCTCCTGACCCTCGCCTGAACAGAACTCCTGACCCTCGCCTGAACAGAACTCCTGACCCTCACCTGAACAGAGCTCCTGACCCTCACCTGAACAGAGCTCCTGACCCTCACCTGTGTCAGAGCTCCTGACCCTCGCCTGAACAGAGCTCCTGACCCTCGCCTGAACAGAGCTCCTGACCCTCACCTGTGTCCGAGCTCCTGACCCTCACCTGAACATAACTCCTGACCCTCGCCTGAACAGAGCTCCTGACCCTCGCCTGTGTCAGAGCTCCTGACCCTCACCTGTGTCAGAGCTCCTGACCCTCACCTGAACAGAGCTCCTGACCCTCACCTGAACAGAGCTCCTGACCCTCACCTGTGTCAGAGCTCCTGACCCTCACCTGAACAGAGCTCCTGACCCTCACCTGAACAGAACTCCTGACCCTCGCCTGAACAGAGCTCCTGACCCTCACCTGAACAGAGCTCCTGACCCTCACCTGAACAGAGCTCCTGACCCTCGCCTGAACAGAGCTCCTGACCCTCACCTGAACAGAGCTCCTGACCCTCACCTGAACAGAGCTCCTGACCCTCGCCTGAACAGAACTCCTGACCCTCGCCTGAACAGAGCTCCTGACCCTCACCTGAACAGAACTCCTGACCCTCACCTGAACAGAACTCCTGACCCTCGCCTGAACAGAGCTCCTGACCCTCGCCTGTGTCAGAGCTCCTGACCCTCACCTGAACAGAACTCCTGACCCTCGCCTGAACAGAGCTCCTGACCCTCACCTGAACAGAGCTCCTGACCCTCACCTGAACAGAGCTCCTGACCCTCACCTGAACAGAACTCCTGACCCTCACCTGAACAGAACTCCTGACCCTCACCTGAACAGAGCTCCTGACCCTCACCTGTGTCAGAGCTCCTGACCCTCACCTGAACAGAGCTCCTGACCCTCACCTGAACAGAACTCCTGACCCTCACCTGAACAGAACTCCTGACCCTCACCTGTGTCAGAGCTCCTGACCCTCACCTGTGTCCGAGCTCCTGACCCTCACCTGAACAGAACTCCTGACCCTCACCTGAACAGAACTCCTGACCCTCACCTGAGTCAGAGCTCCTGACCCTCACCTGAACAGAACTCCTGACCCTCACCTGAACAGAGCTCCTGACCCTCACCTGTGTCAGAGCTCCTGACCCTCACCTGAACAGAACTCCTGACCCTCACCTGAACAGAACTCCTGACCCTCGCCTGAACAGAACTCCTGACCCTCACCTGTGTCAGAGCTCCTGACCCTCGCCTGAACAGAACTCCTGACCCTCGCCTGAACAGAGCTCCTGACCCTCGCCTGAACAGAGCTCCTGACCCTCGCCTGAACAGAGCTCCTGACCCTCACCTGAACAGAACTCCTGACCCTCGCCTGAACAGAACTCCTGACCCTCGCCTGAACAGAACTCCTGACCCTCGCCTGAACAGAGCTCCTGACCCTCGCCTGAACAGAACTCCTGACCCTCGCCTGAACAGAACTCCTGACCCTCACCTGAACAGAACTCCTGACCCTCACCTGAACAGAGCTCCTGACCCTCACCTGAACAGAGCTCCTGACCCTCACCTGAACAGAGCTCCTGACCCTCACCTGAACAGAACTCCTGACCCTCACCTGTGTCCGAGCTCCTGACCCTCACCTGAACAGAACTCCTGACCCTCGCCTGAACAGAACTCCTGACCCTCACCTGAACAGAGCTCCTGACCCTCACCTGAACTGGCGGATGTTTCAGGGCTGAACATTATTTTGGACCTAGTGTAGTTACTGCTTGTGTTTAACGACTGTAACGTTACAGAGGCTGGACGCTGGAGACAGAGGACAGGGGGCGGGACTTGAGGAGAATAATCCGTCTCTGAACACAGACCAAACCGAAGAGGAAGAGGAAGATGCAGCATTTACTCGTTTACAGAAGTTTGGAATGTCAACCAAGAACCTCAGCAGTTTCTCCAGAATCCCAGAGAGCGTCATCCCCAGCTCCATCACAGTGTGGCCGCTTTTAATGTGGACTTTTATCAAAATGTTTAAATGAATCTGATGCAATTGAAAATTGCTTGCACAATATTGTCAAGGTGTGCAGTAAATGCTGGCACTGCCTCGAGTGGCCTTCATTTCACTTTATTCAAAATAATAATAATATCTTTAAAGAAACACATTTCTAAAGTGCATTCTATGTAAGGACAGGAGTAGGATAAAGAACAATTCTTATTTTGTCTCAATTTAATCTAAACTTTTACATACGATTTCACCTTTACTGTTTACACTTACTCTTAAATTGAATCATTTTTAGATCATTTTCCAGGGAGTTCCAACAGAAATACACATTTGTTTTAATGTAGTTCTAGCAAAAGTTTGTTAGAAATTATATTTCCTCCTGATGCTTTCACTATCAACAACAAAAAAGGTTCTGCAGGCTGTGTTTTGCTTTGTGCATTATTAATAAAGTTCGTAAAACAACCAAAGTGCTGACTTCAGAAACAGTTCAGTGGAGCAACTCTTTGTGACAGATGAGTTTCCACACTTCCAAACGGAACATAAAATATGGTCAAATAAGTGAGCAATATATTTGCATTGCAAAGTAATTTAACATATACTTAACTTTACTTTATTTTTTTATTTTTTACAGTGAGGCTTCGAGATCACAGTCCAAGAACTGTCCTGGCCTTAATGACCTCCTTAAGGCCAAAACAGTTCCAGCTCATCATTGCCACATTCTCTGGTCTGAGGTTTCAAAAGTGTTTTATTCCTACTGTCATCAGCTCCTTAAACGCCTCTCCTTATCTTGTCTTCAGTTATTGCATTGCTGTTATTCTAAAGGTTTTAGGTTGTGAACAAACTCCCCCTGGGGTAATACAGGACATCTACAGCCGCAGGGTCATCGAGAGAGCCCACAGAGTCGTTAAAGACAATATACACCCTCAGAAGACCCCCCGCCCCCCGACTGACCACTAACCTCTGGACTGAAGAACTGGAAACAAGTCAGAGTCTGGTTCACACTGACTTTAGGGATGGCTTCAGACATCGGTCCAGGCCGCGTTTATTCTTGAAATTATTCCTGGTTTAGATCTTAATATCCTGTTTAAAGAATCATGACGGATTGATCCACAGAGAGGCCTCCCAAACTGTTCCCAAAGATAAACGGCAAATGTGGGAATTATATGGAACAGTTCAAAACTAAAGAAAAGAGCAAACACAACTGACCCTGAACTTAACACAAGTCTGGAGCAGTAGGCATTAGATCTAAGATCATCAGAAACTCCAAAATAAGAGTTACTTTATGAGAAAGTGAAAGTCTCTGTGAATTTACTTAAAATATGTCCTTTTTTGTGACGTTTGCTCATGTTTATCGACGGTTGGAGACAATCCCGCTGTGTTCTGCAGAAGAAAGGCTCATTGTGAGATAAGTCGCTCCAAATTGAGAGCAGCTTTCGAGGACAGATCTGGGAGCAATTACTGCAGCAGCTCACTTCAAAAAAAGAGCTGGAGCTTAGTGAGGCCATGTCCACACAAGTCGTAAAACGCACTTGTGAGATAACTTTATCAGCGACAGAGTGAGACGTCTGTCTGCTCGAATATCTGTGTTCTGATTTACATTTATATTAAGATTTATTCTCAAGAACTTCTAAACAAGATACTGACATTTGTTCATCCTCAGTTTATGGCACTAGTGCTGTGGCCAAGACCTCCTCAAAACCAAGACCGAGACCGAGACCGAGACCAAGACCAAGACTGTTAGAGTCAGAGATCAAGTTAAGACCACAACCAATTATAATAAATATATACTAACAGGAACAAGAAAATCCAAACAATAGTCCAGACTCATGGAGGTCAGAGTTAGTCCGGTCTTAGACCAGGTCCAGACTCACGGAGGTCAGAGTTAGTCCGGTCTTAGACCAGGTCCAGACTCACGGAGGTCAGTGTTAGTCCGGTCTTAGACCAGGTCCAGACTCACGGAGGTCAGAGTTAGTCCGGTCTTAGACCAGGTCCAGACTCATGGAGGTCAGAGTTAGTCCGGTCTTAGACCAGGTCCAGACTCACGGAGGTCAGAGTTAGTCCGGTCTTAGACCAGGTCCAGACTCACGGAGGTCAGAGTTAGTCCGGTCTTAGACCAGGTCCAGACTCACGGAGGTCAGAGTTAGTCCGGTCTTAGACCAGGTCCAGACTCACGGAGGTCAGTGTTAGTCCGGTCTTAGACCAGGTCCAGACTCACGGAGGTCAGAGTTAGTCCGGTCTTAGACCAGGTCCAGACTCACGGAGGTCAGAGTTAGTCCGGTCTTAGACCAGGTCCAGACTCACGGAGGTCAGTGTTAGTCCGGTCTTAGACCAGGTCCAGACTCACGGAGGTCAGAGTTAGTCCGGTCTTAGACCAGGTCCAGACTCACGGAGGTCAGAGTTAGTCCGGTCTTAGACCAGGTCCAGACTCACGGAGGTCAGTGTTAGTCCGGTCTTAGACCAGGTCCAGACTCACGGAGGTCAGAGTTAGTCCGGTCTTAGACCAGGTCCAGACTCACGGAGGTCAGAGTTAGTCCGGTCTTAGACCAGGTCCAGACTCACGGAGGTCAGTGTTAGTCCGGTCTTAGACCAGGTCCAGACTCACGGAGGTCAGAGTTAGTCGGTCTTAGACCAGGTCCAGACTCACGGAGGTCAGAGTTAGTCCGGTCTTAGACCAGGTCCAGACTCACGGAGGTCAGAGTTAGTCCGGTCTTAGACCAGGTCCAGACTCACGGAGGTCAGTGTTAGTCCGGTCTTAGACCAGGTCCAGACTCACGGAGGTCAGTGTTAGTCCGGTCTTAGACCAGGTCCAGACTCACGGAGGTCAGAGTTAGTCCAGTCTTAGACCAGGTCCAGACTCACGGAGGTCAGAGTTAGTCCAGTCTTAGACCAGGTCCAGACTCACGGAGGTCAGAGTTAGTCCAGTCTTAGACCAGGTCCAGACTCACGGAGGTCAGAGTTAGTCCAGTCTTAGACCAGGTCCAGACTCATGGAGGTCAGAGTTAGTCCGGACTAATATACCTCAAGTCCAAGACTGATCTTAAGCTGTATTTGTAAATGACAGTATTTTAAAAGTTGACAGTGAACACATCCCATTTTCCTTAAAGCGCAGTAACAATAGTTTATTAAAAACCTTAGTAATAAAGTGTGACTGCCTTAAGAGCTGCTTTTTTACAGCTCAGTTACAAAACGACATAAGATGATTAAACGGTTTAAGAATAAAAATAAAAAATCAGGAAGTCATCATAGCAGCGAGCAGCTAAAGAGTCCTTAAAAATCAAAACAAACGCCAGGATATCTAAAAAAAAACAAAAAAAAGAACTGGGCCACAGATCGAGCCTTGGGGAACTCCAGCCACCAAAGCGGGCTCTGTAAAACCAACAGCGTCGTCCACACAGTGACAGGGCAGTGTTTTCTGAAGAAACAGTCGAGAGGCTTCAAACACGGCTGACGTAGTGCTTCGTCAGGAACACGAGACCTGAACGAGACCAGGTGTGAGTCACTGGAACAGTTCTGGGAATTATTTCCACAGAACTGACGTCCCGACATGACTTTGTCCAGCAGAATAACAGCTGGTGAGCTTTGCATTAGCGTTCTAGTCTAAACCAGTATTTTCACAGTGAGTATATGGTTCTGTAGTCCTTGGTTTTGATCCTGGATTAGATAAGTGTAGTTGTGTTAAAGCCTTGGTTTAGTTCTGGACTGGTTTTAGAGTTAATCCTAGTTTATTCCTGTTAAGTCAAGTGTTCCTCAGTTTGTGCTAAGTGCTTAGAGAACAATGACAAGTCTTAACATCCTGGACTCATCGACCAGTCGAGCCTCAGAGACCTCCTTCTGTTGGGACGTCTACGTCACTCACAAACTGTTGATTATCTGAGAAACATCTCTAAATTATTGTCTGAAGCTGAGAAGATTACTCACGCTCTTCTTTCTTCTCGTTTAGATTTGTTTTATCAAATCTTCTCTGAGTCGTCTCCAAATGGTGCAAAACGCA